>WYDI02021964.1:8999-34607 GCA_009867235.2 Psittacus erithacus | reverse complement strand
TGTTCTTCTATTGCTGTTCAAGGAAAGTTGCTGAGCAAATAAAAGGTCACTTGAAGCAAGTCAGAAACCCATCCCACCCTGCAAAAGTGGCAGAAATTAGGGCATGACAGGTTCTAAAAAAGTTCTATTTAGCAAAATCTCTACTGAGGTAATAAATACATAAAATAAAAGGAATGAGTTAAAATTGTGGAGGAAAGCTCCATAGCTTAAGATGTATCAGGAGCAAGGCAAAGGTAGCAAAGAAGATAGCTACAAAAACAGCTGCCAGTCAACTGATTTCTGTATCTGCTTCATGATTGATGGATGTTCCTTCAACTTTCATAAGTACACAGATGGACAGGATAAAATTGCTTTTGAATCCAAACAGCATCCTATAGGCTTATCTAGCTGAGCACACAGTGCCACAGATAACAATCTCTTTAAGATGTACTGAATTTGGTTTCTGAAAGGGCTTTGAAAACACCTGGCCTCTGAAGTGCTCAGTCTATCAGGCTTTACTGTAAAAAGCCACAATAACTACCATTAAATTACTTTTAGCTGACTTGCCTGATAATTCAGGGTACAGTATATCCTAGCACAATAAAAACAGCCTACTTGGTCAAATAAGAGAAGGAAAACCTCAAATAAACTCAAGGGGCATAAAATACTGTGCCTGACTTTGTTACATGAGCCTGAACTAAACAGAACAGCAGGTCCAAGGCGGATCTGATGCAAAGTAAGTAGCACAATCTTTTCTGCTTCAAAAAAAGTGTCAAAATGAAGTCATTTGCCAGCATTAAGTAATTCTTTAAAGAGTAGTACTGGAGGCTTCAGGAAGTACTGACTGTTTCTGCAAGTACGTAATAAACTAATCACTATTAACTGTCAACTTTAAAGCCACCATCATCCTAGCAAAAAAGGCCAACACTACAAGTCATGACCATGAATCTTGGAAGACAAGAACTCCAGAAGTAAACAAGTGGTGATCGTTCAGGAAATAAAGTATCAGAAGCATCATCTTCACAATGAATTTCCTAGCTAAGCAATTAGGTATTAAAGCACAGCCAAGATCAATTCTCAACAGAGGCAAATCCATCACTCTTCACCTCAGAAACAAGAGTTTTGAATAGCAACAGCCTTCCTTGTTACAAGGGAGCATCCTACATACCTCAGAGGTTCAGAAGAAACCATAAACCTTCTGAGAAGTGAACAAGAAAAAGGAACAAGCAGGAACGTATCTGCCCTGAACACTGGAGAACTGTGACTCTCCTGGCCCTTGTTCCTGTAGTACAAGGAAACTGCACACATTCAGCTACCATTCTCTAGATGCAGATACACAACACGCACTTTGTGTATGACTATTGCAGATAGTGCTGTACACGATCTTACTCCACATGCTCACAACTTAATTTCCATTCTACTATTTCCTCTTGTAACTAGGTCACAAGGGTAGCAGCTCAATTTTATTCTGTCCATACCAGGAGTCACTGAGAGTTTTATTTACAAATCTGCAACCTGAGGCTGCCAGCACCTTCCCAGCTTCATACAACCAAGGAACTGCTGAGGTTCAAAGGGATCTCTGAAGATCATCTAGTCAAACCTCCCTGCTTCAAGCACGGTCAGTTAGAGCAGGCTGCCACAGGACCTCAGCCAATCAGGTGTTCACTGTCTCCACATATGGAGAATCCAAACCCTTTCCAGGCAACCTGTTCCAGTGTTGCTTCATCTTCAGTAAAAACACTGTCTCCTGTTTAAATGGAATTAGTTACAAATACTACATTTCAGCAACGTGTAAATGTTTGACAAGTGCTTCTTCCCTAAAGAAGTTAGTTTGAATGAGAGTCTGCATTTCACTACAGGAGGAATTTCACCCTACCCGTGACTAATTCTGGCCCTGTATATCCAAAGTACTGTCCTATTCCAAAGCTTCCATAACAGACAATATAGGAAGTATAACAGCCAAGCAGCTTTAAATTCTCTTCCTACAACATGAGAGAAATTCCCTTTACTTCTTGATCTCCAGGGTCAGATGAACATGAGACACTACATGTTTTTTTTGCCAGCATTTCTTAAAGACTGACTTATACACTAGTTCATGGGGTTTGGTGACACACAAAACCAGTTAGGATAAAAGCTTCAGGAAAAAAATCACTGAAGCCTTTCAAACTTTGATCAGTTTGGTAAAACCATACCTTTCTTACAACGTAATTCTAGAGAAGACAAGTGGAAATCATAAGAGCACCAGAACCATCAATAAGAACTTATTTGTTGCCTGCCCTTGAAGACTGAAAATTGCTCAAAGATAATATTCTGGCAACAGTAGTTAACGCTGCCATGTTACTAAGTAATAATAAGTAGCACATACTTTAAAAAGAACTCCTTATGATGTGTCACAACATGGACTGTCTGATCTCTGTGGTTTCCATTTCTATGAGGCTTTAATTTTATCTGACAGAAAGAAGCAATCTCAGCAATCCAACCAAAAGCCCTCTCTTCATTCTCTAACAGAACCATCTGTTCTATCCTCAGCTGCGTCAGAAGCACACCTTCCTCTTTCTCTTTTTTGCAGGAAAGAAATAAAGTACCCAGAGCAAACAAAACCACTACACTGAAGTGCTGGAAATCTGAACCTCTTTTAGCTCCCTGATTGATTTTCAAATAGAGTGCAAGACTGGCCCCTGGGCAACTGCCTCTGTAGATTACCTCTTGAAACACGAAAGAAAATCAAGTCAGAGGGGTTCAGTATCAGTTCAGAAGGACTCAGCACCACTCAGCCGGCAGCTGTTACATGGCTACAAAGATGAACGTCTGAATTCCTGCCACATATTCCCTTGTCTTATGCCACATACTGCAGGCACAGCCTGACAGTAGCACACTGCTTTTAGAAGATTAATCCTTCATACAATGATTCCATTAAAAAGTTACTTTAAAATATAAGACGTTTATTCTTACAGGCTATAAGAAGCAATGTCTGAAATCCAACATGACTTATTTTTGGAGTTGAGAAAGAATTTCTCTCATAAAACCTGCCCCTAACTTTTTCTCAGACATAAGAAAAAGCTATTCCAGCTAAGAAATTAGACTGGGAAAACTTCCAGTGACCAGCCTAGCAGATGCTGTTTAGAAGGACACGCATTCTAGTTGCTGTTGCATAGAAGGAAGATCCATCAGTCCTGCTCACTGAAACTGCAACACTGCAACTAAAATCTTCTTGGCAGTTTTTACTATTACTAACCAGCAGATCCTGACTCCCACTTCTATCAGGATGCAATCTGGATAACCCACATGTGGTCAGCAATTAGAGAACTTTTGTTTCATGTAGTCCTCCCTACAGCTGCCCTTTCCAAAGACCTGCTGTTCCCATTTCCCTTTTGCCACTTCCTGCTGCTTGAAAATATCAATCACAGAGCAAAATATAAAGTTGTCTATAATGTAATGAAATTCAGAAACTATTCAGATTAGAAAGCTTCTGAGAGAAAACCACCCTGGATAGTTTATCCAAGAGTAGAGTGAAAACACATGGCTGTTCCTTGTGATCCAAGGTGTAAATGAAGCATGTTACAGCAGCAATGTAGTGTGTTAAAATGGAGAGAATGCAAATAGAACCTAATGCCAAAAGAGAAGTCTCTCCTGCACTTCACATGCCCCATAATACACACCAATGGAAGCAATAAAATTCTCTTCCTTTAGACTCCTTGTGTCAAATTCCCTTGGCCCTTTGCCTGGAGGGCTCGGTGCCTTTGGCATCAGCTGAGGTACCGGCAGCTGCATCACAGGTTTTGGCTCTGCTCTCGGAGATGATGCAGGATCCTTGCCAACTGGAGTGACAGATCCATCCGTTGGGCTGCGTTTCCTCTTTTCTGGTTCTTGACAGAAAAAAAACCCAAAGTGTTGGGGGAAAAAAAAAATGAAAGAAAAAACATCAGTAAAAGGAAATGAGAGCAGGAAAAGGAAGATGAGACAGATGGTCTCACCTACATCATTCAGCCTGGCACTGAAACAGCTCAGTCCCACATTTGTTCCCATAGGTCACCATGGCTTGCAGATAGTCTGACACACTGGTGAAAACAGCAGAGAAGAAAGCCAGAGTGCTGGTTTGGGGATACTGAAACTATCTCCTTCCTGTGCATTTGCAACCTAAGAATCTTCTTGGACACAGTAACTGTACTATCTCCTCTGCTGAGTTGTGCAAAACTAAACAACTCTGCCTAAACCACCAAGAATATCACTTCTGGAATGTAAGCAAGCTCCTCTCGCAGTGCAAAGATGACAAATATAATCCTCTTTGATGGATAACACTACATGAAAACTGTTAGGCAAAAGACCAAAACACTATTAACTAGAGCTCCCCCATCATTCTCCAATACTTCCCTGATCCAAGCCACCCAGAACACCAACTATAAAGTGTTTAGTAGACGTTACTTCTCTGCTATGATGAGATAACTAGCTTTTCATCATTTGAGATTAAAGCTGAATCAGATGTTAAGGAAAGAGCAGCCTCTTGTCATCCTCTTCTCTGTTTCCTTATGCATGCATTTTCTTATTTTGCATTAAGAATCAGATTTAAAAAAAAGCTGAGAAATAAAGAGGTATTTTCAGACTTTCCCCTCCAAAAAGTACTCAGCGATGTAAGAATTCTTGTTTAGCACGAGGTGGTTGGTGAGACAGAAGTCTCATATAGTTTCATATTAGAAATATCTCCCTCCCTATTCAGGTTGTCTGCAATAACTTCCCAAAACTGTGGTTGAGACAGTGTTAGCTGAAGGTCCTCACTCTCAGAATTTCTATTTCATCAGTAAAAGACTTGCTGCATAACTTCAATCAAATAGCTGTATGGCCATTATTTTGTTTTGGTCTGGTTACATGTGCGCAAGAAAATGCTTGCAAGCTTTGTAAGGTTTCAATAACAATGGTACAGTTCGCACCTATTCTAAACCCTTTGAAACATCAGAAGCCTCAAAACAGCTTCCTTTACAATAAGGATTTTCTTTGGTTCGTAAACACTGTATTCTCATAAACACCTCTTACCTTTGTTGTAATAGTGGGTATGTGCTATCTCTAGCAGGCCAAAAACACTGGCCATGCCTCCCAGGCCAGCGTTTGCATATGACTGCTCCAAGCTCTGCACAGTGCACTTCAGCAAGTCCAGCATGCCCTTGTAAACCTTACGGCTGATCTCCTGCAATGAAAACCCATCAGTGTCACTATTTCACAATTGAGGAAGTAACTCAAGAACATAAATCCCAAAACTGCTGGAACATCAGCTTTTAGGAAGCAGTTTAATAAAGACTTTCTACAAACTAAGCCTCAGCAGGCACTAGGTATGAGGACCCTGCTGAGTTCACCACTGACCACATCCTGTATGACATCCTGTCGAGCATCTTCTTCTGACTGGATTGTGCGATTCAGCTTGCTCAGTACAAAGACACGGAGCTGCTCACTCTCCAGCAGACGTCGGACTCTCTTCATGTTCAGCCAGCCAACACCCTGCCCATCAAGAACATTGTGTACTACCTCCTTCAGGAACTGCTGGTTCTCACTGGTGGATTTAAGAGGAAGCAGGCAAAAGTTAGTCCTCTGCTTACCTTGCCTTGCATGGGAAGAGAGATGTGGCCAGGACACATACACAAATGCACTTCCTACTAATACTAATTTTACAAGAAAAGAAGCTCAAACCTAGCTATGCCTGCTGCTAACATAAGTGCACACAGCCCAAGCCCTCTCCCAAGGGAGGAGAAAGCACAGGCACATTTGAGGTAATTTTTACTTGCACCACCATTGGCTAGACTGCCCTGTTCTCAGAACACAGTCAATTATAAAGAATAAATACTGAGTTAAAAAGGGGAATTTTTTGGATCTTGGACAGGAAGAGGACATATTTCATAGCAGAGAAAATTATGTGTGTGCACTATTAACTGTAAGACCATCCATACTAAATCTCCTTGAACAATAACACATGCAAGCTTAAGGCCACAGAAAAGTACTATGTAGTTTTCAACAACTTCTGAAGAAACATTAGCCAAGTATGACATGATTGTAATAACCTTTATACTCAAAACATAATGAAAAGTATTACCTGGAATTACTAGTTCGTCCCTGAGGCGATGGAGATTCTCTCTTCACCGTTGGGCTGTGCTTAATGACTGAAGACTTTTGATCCACAAGGGCGCGTCTGTTTCCTAAACAGGAGAGGAAACAGGATGAGAGAAAGGGGTGGGAGGAAAACAATCCGATCCCAAGATAGTAACAAGCAACGCTAATGTTGGCTAACACACCTATTTGGATTACAGGTAACAGACTTCAAACAAAATGGAAACTCCAAAAAAGCAGCAGCGTAGATCATATTCTAGCATCACACATCGGCAGAAAACAGTAATGGGAGTAATGCAGAGAGAAAAAGAGAAGATGGTAATAGGAGCAGGAGGTGAAAGGCAGGAAAAGTTTGGCTGCTCTGCATGCAGTTCCACAACAAGAACCATCTTCAAATTAGTCACTATATGTAAAAGCATAATGCATTGGGGTGACTAGTATAGATCATGTGGTATTGGTTATCCAGTGAGAAAGGTAGCCCAAAGTCAGGCATAGGGAATGCTGGAAATTGTTATATCATGCACAGCTCATGCTGTAGGGAACCCACCTTCATTGCTTACTGGGCCAGCTTCAGTAATAATCTCCATTATAGTATTTAACCCAAATACTGGGACACAAAATATACAATTAGTAGTGCACTACAATAACTACACTCCCCACCATCAGCATTAAAAGAATCCAACTACCAGCTTCTTCCCAGCCCTCCCTCAACACAAAACCCAAATGATGTCAGAGCAGGAAGGATGCTTGAAAGCCCAAGACAACAAGGGCCAGCCTAATTAACGTTAGAGATAGAGCTTGACTTGAAATTTGGCATCGTGGAACCAATGTACTGCATCTTCAAGGACATTATTACACATATTGTATTTCAAGGGCACTATCAAAAACATCTGCATCACTGAGGAAAAAATATCAATGGAGGTGCATGAAATCAAAATTAAAAAGGAAGATGGAAAGTGGTCAAACAGCAGCAATGAGATGGAGTCCCAGCATCATTTCCCATTACAGTTAGAGACACAAGGCACCACACACGTTTGGTAAGAGTAAGTTAATGCAGCAGTTTTATACCTGTACAACAGAGACAAAAACATTTAAAAACCAGTGAAGTGCTCAGTGGGAGTCCCAGTGAGCCAGCATGCACACGTAAATGAACACAAACACACACACGCACACACTGGCACGTGCATAAAACAGATCAAGCTACTCTACAGAAATCCCATCCTCATATCTGCACAGTAACATTAAAGGCCCTGCAGGGTTACAACAGTCAGGAAAAGAACACAAAAGTGCAGAAGACGAGGCACGAAGCATGAACGTGGAATGGCAAACCCCATCACTGTTTTCTTTCAATGCATGGAATTAGTCATTAACTTTACCTATGGAAATAACCCTGATATGAGGTATGTTTCTTATCCAGTACAACTGGACATGAAAACATAACCAACTGGTAAAAGGTTGTGCAAAACAGCTGTGCAGAGGCTCTGCGAGTGTTTTCACCCTACCAGTCCTGCTACGCCTCATTTTACACACAGAGAATGGTCACTCGTCTCAAAAACAAAGTCCAAAGCAGAAACACAAACCCCAGCTTTGGGCCTTTGTTTCTACAAGGTCAAAGGTCAGCAAAACATCATACCAACCTTCATTCACATCCCTTCCCACTTCCAGATTAAAGTAATCTTTACCGATTAAAATGATGAGGAGGAAAAAAATAAATGAAAAATAAAATCAACATATTAAAAGAAAAGCAGTAAGTTCTAATCAGATAGAGTAACTCAAAAGGCAAAGTAAAACCATTCCCCATTTTAGCAGCTGTCAAGGTCTCAACACGGGGTGCTCAGTCACCCTTCTGTTATTACATGTGATACAAGGATGACCAGGCTGTCCTATTCCACATGGTAAGAGAGTCATTTCTCTAGTGCCCATTTAGACATGTTATCTAATGATACTACAGACAAACAGGAGATGTTCCAATGAAAAGACTGTGCAAATAAGTTAGGAATTGATCTTCCCTCTGAAGCTGAAGTATGGTTATAATCTGATTTTCTGCTTAGTGAACTGAAAAGGCTATAAACACTTTTGAAACCCACATAAACTGCAGACTTCATGGGAGCTTGGCACTATCCCCACTTACAAATGCAGCAGCAACGCTCTAACAAGTTACCTAAGGCTAATCATGAAGATAGTGGCAGTTCAAAAGTAGCACCTACCCCTTGGTTCCTATTTTTCACACTGAGTACTTAAAATTAAACCAAAGTATAAACCAATATTCATAGTGCATATGTTAACACAGGCTAGACCTGTGCCAGCCAGTCTCCCAGCCCAATTGTTGGGGAGAAGTCTGAATGAGAACTATCAAGCCTATTTACTGTCTTGAGACTTAAGACAGGTACTATCCAAACTACCAAATGTGTCACCCCTGGGATTGCTGTTAGGGGTAAGATCTCATACTGAAAAGTCACAAGAACTGTAAAGTCTGTAGGAGACAAAGGGAAACATGGTTACCTTTCAAGCTGGGGAAGGGAGTATTCTTGTCTCTCCCAACTTTGGTTGGTAGGGCTAAGTTGGACAAACTGAAACTTGTGCTGTGGTTTCTGTACAGGCTGCCTGTGAGAAGGGAAGAAAACAGTTAAATGCCCAATGCTCACTGCACACTCCCAAGCTTCCTAAACTTCCTGCAATTCACCTTTTTATTCCAAATCCTTAAAGATTAAGTTATTACCCCAGAGTCTCACAAGCTTAACATCATCACATTTACGTCACAACCACATCTGTAATTAGGCAATTCTAAATTCTTAGCTTTCATGTTATAATCATTGCTGGTTTATCTCTGAGTCTTAAAAGTAACAGCAATATCCACCTGTCTTCCTGCACTTAAACAGGTAACCTCACATCACCTGTGTCTTCTAGTTTGATTTTCCTTTTTGGATCAAATGGATAGCAGGGGCCATGTGAGAAAAAAGCATGATGGAAGATCTCCAAAACATGCAATTCTGAAGTGAGGATTGTGCACTGTGCGCTGTCAAACGTTAAATCTGCCATAAAGGCATGCTTTAAAATAGAAGCTCTCCATTTATTAGGAGGAAACAAAAGTTCTTCCTAGTACAGACAGATCTTAAGAATACAATAATGCATTATCAACTGATTGCAGACAGCCCGAAAGCATCTCATATAGATCAACGAGCTGAATAACACTCCAAGATGTTCATTTAAAATGTCAGCATATTATTTAAATTTGCTTTGGTTCTTTTTTTGCAGCCTTATTTTAATAATAATCATTCTACAAGAAACATCCAATATATTTTCCCCACTGCTGCAAGCTTCTTGCACTGCTCCCCACTATACTGCAAGACACAACGGGCCTTATCTTCTTTCACTCATTGAAAACCTCGCGATTAGTCTTCCACTCCTGTGGATTTTATTATTGAAATATAATTGAGAGTAGATGAGCACAGTCAAGAAATTGAATTTAGCACCTACACACACACCAGGGTAGCATAGAAAGCATACTATTTTTGTACCAACTTCATAAAATTGCACAAATACTGGTTTAAATGAAATTGGAGGAATTTCTGATCTGTGCCCTGAAACGCCATATAACAGAAGGGCCACATAACCTTCTTTTCTTTAGGATACATAAAACAATAGTTGTTGGCAGTGTAAGTTAAGTCCTGAGGCTCCTAATATAAGAGACCTAGTACCAGTTTGACAACTGTCCTGGGTTCAGCAGTGGCAGCGCTGTGTTTTTGACTTTAGTCTGAGAACAATGCTGATAGCACTGATGTTTTCAGCTGTTGCTAAGTAATGCTTACGCCAATCAAGGACTTTTCAGTCTCATGCTCTGCCAGTGAGGAGGGGCACAGGAAGCCGGGAGGAAGCAGAGACAGGATACCTGACCCAAACTAGCCAAAGGGGTATTCCATACCATAGCATGTCATGCCCAGTAGATAAACTGAGGGCAGTTACCCAGAAGGCCCAGATTGCTGCTCAGGTCAGTCTGGGTATCGGGTGGTGGGTGGGGAGCAATTGTAATGTGCATCATTTGTGTTTATTGTTTTCTTTTCCTTTTCCCCTTTTACTTTTGTATTCTCTTCCCTTGCACTTTCCCTTACCCATTATTATTATTGGTGGCAGCAGCAGTGGTTTGTGTTATACCTTAGTTACTGGACTGTTCTTATCTCAACCCATGGGAGTTACATTCTTTTGATTCTCCTCCCCATCCCCCTGGGAGTAGGGGGGAAAAAGTAGAGGAGTGAGCAAGCATCTGCATGGTTCTGAGCTGCCGGCTGGGCTTAAACCACAACAACCACCAAATCTTTCTTTTGAGTAGCCATCCCTCTATCCTATTTCTCTGTAAACTCTAATATAATAAATAAAACAGCTTAATGAATGCATGAGTACATACTTGCAAAAGACATGATGCCCCCAAAACCTTCACTGCTGTTGTTAGAGACAGTTGAGTTTGGGGAGCTGGCCCTGGAATCTGAATCTGCATCAGAATCATTGGCCAGTTTTAAACTGTTTGGACGGAGTAACTTCTGAGACCTGTAAAGAAATTAAGCACAACCATTACCAGCTTTCTCCCCTCCCACCCTAAATCAACACATTGTATGATTGTGGGAGATGGATGTTGGTCTTATTCCACATCAGTTTTCAGCATTCTGTTAGCTACTACTGCTTACATAAAAGTAAGGAACTGAGGAAACTGAGCACGTGCCTTTACTCAAAGCAGATGGGGTGAGAGAATCATAGAACAGTTAGGGTTAGAAAGGACCTTAAGACCACCCAGTTCCAACCCCCCTGCCATGGGCAGGGATGCCTCACACTAGACCATGTCACCCAAGGCTATAATCATCCTGGCCTTGAACACTGCCAGGGATGGAGCATTTACCACTTCTTTGAGGTTTCGGTATTAAATGGAAGCGACCAACAACACATTTCAGATGCAAAAGGCATTTGAATGAATGAGCATTAAACTGCATGAAGCAGATGGAAACATCAACAGTGCTGTACAGAAGGGCAGAAGACAAGAAGGACTCACCTGCTTCCATTGAGATTCTGGTTAAATCGGGGGGTGTAGCTCTCTTCCTGCTCATCATCTTCATCCTCCGTAGGAAAACCATACTGTGGTTCAAAGTACGGATTGTCATACTCTCGCTTCCTCACCACTCCTTCTGAGGAGCTCATGCTGCCAGCTGCACTGTCACTCTCCCGCCGATCCAAGCTTATCTTGGGAAAGCTTGGTTGTAGTGACAAAGAAGGGAGATGGTTTGTAAATCCAGCAACCAGCTTCTCTTCCATTTCTGCTGCATCTGCTGACTCCTGCGGACCAGTCAAATCACTGATCTGCTCGCTAACTTGCGTTCCGTACAACTGAAGGGCAGGACAAGAACAATTATTTCAAACTGGGAAGTCTGCAGGGTCTCTTCTATTTGTTACTGGGCCCCCACCCCATCCCCATTCTCTGTAGCTTTAATCTAGGATTTCATATACATTGCATTATTTGTGCATTATTCTATGGGTTTACTCCCCTGTAAACAGATCTTACTTAGCTCAGGATAATAGCCCTCCATTACCTTGCTTCCTGGTTATGCAAATAACTCCCATTCTTCCTAAATGACCACAGATTTATGTGTTACCTCACCCCACTCCCAGTTCCTCTAACACATCAGGTCTTTCCAGACTGCACAAGCAATTCCTGCAGTCACAACCAGGACCACTGGTTTGTTAATGCTGCATTTTTTAACGCATGGGAACTTTTATGTACAGGAATGCTCTATCCCAGCATAAGAGGGTACCAGTAAACTCCACCTTGCTCAGAAAGTCCAGAAAAAACATGTCATTTAATTTGTGCATGGCTTCACAGTCTAGGTTTTGCCCTTCTCAGAAAGAATCACGTGCATTCTCCCATTTTTTATACCCTAATACGCTGATCTTGGGACTGAACTCATCTCAGTACACACATGATTCACTCCATGGATGACAGTGCTGGGGCTGCTGCTGGCTGTAGTACTAGAACTTGAACGAGGCTGGTTGTTCTCTTGGGAGTTTTCACTGTCCATGGCCTGTTCATCCAGATCTCCTGAATATTCTTGAAAATCATCAAATTCCACTTCACTGGCATCACCAAGGGCTGCGTGAGTCAGGGGGTCAACATCTGCAAACACAGCATTTTGTGTTAAAGAACACTGCCTTCCTCAGCCTTTTGCCTATCTAAAGTTCCTCAGCAGATGACAACTGCCCAGTAGAATAGACGTGCATCAAAACTTAGGATGTAAAGGCTTTTTGGGGGTCATCTGTTCCAACTCTCAGCTAAAAGCAGGAGTAACTTCAGCGTCAAAGCAGGTTACTCTGGGCCTTGTCCCACTGAGTTTTGAAAGTCTCCAAGGCTTGACATTCTGCTGTGATCCTGAGAACCTGTCTGACTACACTAACCACAAAGATCTTGTCCTTAGGTCCATGCAGAGTATCTTTTGTTGCAAACTGTAATTATTAGCTCTTGTCCTTGGGACACAGGAAATGCACTGGCATTCCTAGAGTTAATTTACTTAAGAAAGTTTCTCACTCTCACGAGAGAAACTATTGCTGCAGCCTCCATATAAGCCACAGAGAATGCATTTTCCTGTCCCCACTAGGACACAGTGACTCATTAAAGCCAGCACTGAGAACCAATATGTGGGGGCAGAAGAAAGCTCGTACTCTGCTACTCATATTCCACATTATTTACTGGCAGCAGATCTAGTGAGCCAGTTTTGTTCAGCAGCACCTATTTCTGTCCTTACTCCTCCCACTGTCCTTTGGAGGAGGACATTTCATGTTCATGAGCAGGAGAAATGTCTTTTTTCAGCCTACTGCTGGATATTGAAGGAGTACAGAAGACACTTTCACCTCAGAGCAAGACTACAATAGAACAGTACTTTGATCTGATTCTGGGAATTAGGGGAAGTATTTTTTCCAGAATGCAGATGAACGGGGACAAGGAGACTTACGTGGACCTTGTGAAAGTGAAGTTCAAAGTTACTCACTTGGGGTATCACCATTAATGTCACATTTCATCATCTCACTGACAAAGTCACCAAGGGAGGAGTAGGAAGAACTTGAATCGTCATAGTCGACACTGTCACTGCCACTGCCACAACAGGTAAGAGAGAGAGATGAGTGGCAGCATAACAGCAACAGCCTGGCCTGATGTTTCAAAGGTGTGAATCAGCAGTGTTTGCATGGGCCTCTGAAAAATCTCATGGTATTACAGTCCCTGCAAACAAATCTCTGGCCAGAGTCAGAAGCCAGCTTCATGAAAGGTCAGAGCAAATGAAGTAGCTTTGAGGTACATGAAGAGACATTATGGGAAGACATTTAAAGGCTCTCAGCAAAGTCAATGAGGCCAAGCAAAAGAGAGCAGGGAGTAGTGTATTAATTCTTTGTGTGTGTGTCTACTTCAAGGGAACTGAAAATGACAAAGCATTCCCTTTTTATACTAATGAAAAATCCCTCTCTGTCAGGACCACTGGTGCTGTGTAGAATGTAAAAGATGTGCAAGTCCAAGCCTGAAATAGCTCACAGGCTAGCAGAGAATTAAGAATAATAAAACTAGATGCAAAACTCTGGGAAATACGGCTAAAACGACTATAACAAAAAAGCTTACTCTTATTTTACTGAGCAAATGAGGAGGTCTCAGGCAGTGGGTAGTACTAACAAGCTTTGCATAACTATATGCACTGAGTAGAGATCTGAAAGAGTGCTAGGATGGGTGGGAGTACTTGTAGTACTGCCGTAGAAATAACCAGAGATAGAGCAGCATGGAAGAAAAAAGCACTAGGGTAGGAGGAAATACCAAATGTCAAATGGCATATAGATAGCAAAAGAAAAGAGAAAAATAACAAATGGAGAATCACATGATATGAAAGCTTAAGAAGATACTAACAAAGGGGCTGAGAGGTTGCTGTCATGACAGAGCAGTGGGACAGTTTACTTCAGTGTCAGTATTCTGCCCAGAAAGAAGAAATAAAAGAGCAACCTGGCAGGCTAAGGAAAAGGCTGCAATCAAGAAGTAGGAGGAGAGGCCCAGCAATATGAAGTAACTACCATGTGACTTGTGTCATGCTCCTCACTAACCTGTCATCAGTGGGATCCGAATCCGTTTCTTTCTCTGCTGGGACATTCAATGCTTCAGCCAGCTGTGAATTACTGTCATAGACACGATAGTGGATGGGTTGCAGCTGGTGAGCATACCACTTTGGTTTGTCACCAATCAGTGCTGGGTCAAACATGTCTGCACAAGAAACAAGGAGAGAGTTAACTGAACCCATTTATTGGTGTTGAAGGCTTCATTCACAGAGGCTCTCCCCTACTAAGTCTTGCACAAAGGAAAGGACAGTCTCTACTCTAAGAAGCCTACAAGACTTCTCTGTAACCAAACAAGACAAGAGGTAAAATTAATGGGAGGAGTGAGCGGCTAACAGCTGGGCCAACTTGGTAAAAACATGAGGACATACACAAAAATGCTCCTTGAACTGTATTTCCCTCCACAGCAGGAATAACATGGTTTAAAACTAAGTTCTTCCCTAGAATCAATCTACTTTTTAAGCTCCTGCATTACATTCAAGTGCAAGAAAGGCAAGAGCAAAACTTACTGTTATGAATTCTCTGGAAAGCATAGTTCGTAGGGTTGAGTGACCATTCTCCAAAGTATTCTACTGCCTGTGTCCTGGAAAGCTTATCTGCAAAAGGTGTTTGCTTTGGCCTAGAGGCAAGGAAAGAATTTGCTTGGAAGGCCACCACTGGTCGTGGGAAGAGCCGAAGAGTACGAGTATGCATCTGGAAACCTTGCAAAACATTTGGTGAGTTGAAGAATCTCACCATGGCAACCCTAAAAAGAAAACAGAGAACAGTGTATCAGATAAAAACACAGAACACAACAGGAAGGAAGAGAGTCTTCTTAGAAAATGGTTGTCTTGAAATAAAAAAAAAGGAAGGAAAAAAAAAGCCACCAAGAAATCAGTTAGGTTTAATTCACCACCTCAGCAATAAGACTCAATATCCCAATGAGGGGTATCATTCTCCTATCCACCAGTTGAGGTGACAATAAAGTCTTGAGCTTTTTTTGTAGTTCAAGGCTTCTGATTAAAGCTGAGGATTGAACAGCAGACTAACAAGTCCAGGTAAAGTGGGTGATCTATAGGAACATGCAAGAAACAAAACACCCTCTCTGAAGATAAACAGTTGTGCTCATGCAGTTAATAGATCAGAGATAAACACTGCTCTTTTTTGCCCATGATGTGAAGTAGAACCTGGAAGATACTGCTTCCACCACAGAGCCCACAGAAGTGTCTGTGCTGCCTTCAAGTGCAAACTTTATGAACATTCAACAGTACCCTTCTGTTCAGGCTCACCTGGTAGCCACATCCACAGAGTCCACATCATTTCCATAGATCAGAGGGTTGAATTCTGTGGAAGGAGTAGACTGCAAATCATTCTGCGGTCTTCCTAGCAGCAATGGCACCTCCTGTCCCTCTTGGAACTTCTCTAGATTAAGAATGGGCTGAGTATTCAGACTCATGCTGGCCAGCGCCTAACAAAGGACAATATTATGCACATATTCAACAAGCAAAGTTATTCAAGGAACAAGAGAGAGATCAGAGCTACCCTGCCCTATAGGCAAATGCAACAACTGTGAATGCTCCATTAGCTTTTCTTAAGCCAACTCCTATGATGAGTCAACAAACATCTTCAGGCCCTCCTTTGTGTGGATTGTCAAAACAATCTCCACAATGCTGAAACAGTGCTGGAGCCAGCCAAGGAGTAGCACAGAAATTCACTTTGCTACATCACTCACAATGTGGAAACAGTTCAAATTAGACTGCCAGTAGGATGGCACTGTGTACAACATTGTAGAGTTATTCCCATGTGCAATTTGAATACATTTTGGGACCCAGAGTCCTTGAAACTTGCTTTGTAACATGACCATTCAACCAGTAAGTTTGATATCCCAGGACAATGCAGAGACACCTTTACACATGTATCTGCCTGTATCCCTGCAAACCTCCACCTCCCACCTGAATGAGTTCTTCATCTCTCCATAAAGCTACCATCCTCTTCAACCCTCATAACAACTTCAAGGATATTCACCGGAGCAGCACAAGTGGTCTATCAGTCCTGGACACCCAGACCTATCCTAAATCTTCCTCATTTCTCTCATTTGTCCACTGACTCTTCATCTTCTTATTTCAAAAATAAATATATGAAACAAAACAAAACCAAAAATTCCAAAGGAAAAGGGTAAAATGGAAGATTGAGGGGAAAAGAATAAAATAAAGAACCTTGTTGTCAGGAGTGAGCAGCTGTTTCTGAGTGATTGCAGTCATGCTAACCAGACACTGGAGGCAAGATGGAAGATCATATGATAACAGCAGCAGCCCATCAGAGCCAAGACGAACACATGGCCACAGAGAAACAGATGGGAGGAAAAAGAAACTCTATTACTACCAAATATCACAAATGAGAGGAAATAAAAGGGACCACAAAATAGGTACATCTGGGGAGAAAGGTCTAACTGCCCCACCCCCAAACATTCACATCTGGCCACTATAAGGCTGCTGTCCTTACTGATGCAGCTATGAACTTTCTACTGCAGTTTAAAAGCAGCTATCCTGAATTTTATTCACTGACACTAAGAGCCAAAGGCACACTGAAGTGTTAACCTTAGTGATGTGTGTCACAGTTTAGTCTTCTGCACTTTGTACAGCAACCAGTAGCATTCCTTCTTTGCCAGCGATCAGTTCTTAATGATAATCTCTATAGGAATACATGGGGATATAACCTGAATTTGAGTGAATTTTAAATGTCTTCAATGAATTTGCAATTTGTTCTGATATCCAGCCCTGCCCTAGTGAGACAGTTTTGCTGAACAGTGCCTGAAGCTGCAAGGGGGTGAGGCAGAAGTCATGGGAAGGTGGATCTAACAAAACTCCAAGCAACACATGGCTTCCATCTGTGCTGACAGCAGGTACTGGTGTTATCACAGAGGTTGCACACTTTGCTCTCCTGATCTACGAGGAGAGGGAAAGAGCAGAAGTCATCACAACAGTTAACACACTTTACCTTTAGATACTGCATGCAGCATGCATAAGGAAAACAGAAATAAAGAGATAAAACCTGCTTGACACGATCAGCCAGGATGACCCAAGCTGATTAATGGCTTAGCAGGACCTGAGAGGAGAGACTGAGACCTCACACACAAATCTGTGAATGGAGGGGAAACAAAGATGATCACAGCTTGATGAATCAAGCCAGACTTTAAAGCCCATATGGCAAATGTAAAGGAGGAATCTGGAACTCTCTGCACCGACTGGAAACAAGTTAGCCCCAATAACAGCAAAAACCAGAAGATAATCTGTTGTGTCCAGGAGAATTTAAAACTATCCCTTACCTCGCTAAGAAATTAACTGCAGTTAAAAGTCTCAGTGAGCACTTACTTTTCCAAATTAACGCTCTCCATTAACACAGAAAAGCAGCAACGGGATACCTACCACAACATCTGTATCAACTGGTACTGCTTTTAAAGCTCAAAATGCTGTTGTATTCTAATGTGGGGATGTTCTAACTGGCAGCTATACAAAAGAGGCATTTTAAATAAGTTGACAGAAAATTCCTTGTCTTGTATAGCTGTAGAGCTGTGCAAGACTACATCAGCTAAGTTCTACTGAATCTGAGTCGTCTCTCCAAAGTGTTTTACCTGTTTCAGGTGCTTTTTCAGCTCTGACGCTTCTGGTTCAGGCAGTGCTGGCAATGATTCTGCATTTGTGGGAACTATCACCTGGAATTAAGCACAGCAACAGACTCAGAATTCCCCAGATGTAGTCATTTCATTTCCAAACCAGAATCTCCTGAATCTCCACCACTCCAGAGACTGAGGAATGAAAGCCATAAAGTAAAATAATTAAAAATAATAATAATAAAAGCCACACAACACATAGGCACTTGCATCAATACTTTGATTTTCACTGTTTTTTCGGTTGTTACTGTTTAAATTGTGACAAAAAATGGAAGAATTACTTTTATCATTTACCACGAAAAAGAGAAGTTTGAACCCACACTCATCCTTTGGATTTTCCACCAAGTAGAAGATACTATACACATTTCCCTTGAATGTGAGCCTTGCTTGTGCCCCAGTAGAAAGCAGGATACATAGTTCTATTGGAATCATGACAACCAATGCTGCTGGAAGGCTTTTATCACATTGGGTTTCTTAGGTAGGGCTATAAGAGACAGGATCACAATTACTCAAGACAACAGCTTTCTAATTTGTTTGGGGATTCATCTTCTAATGATATAGCCAGATGGATTAACGAAGAAAGAATGCCTAGAAGCAGAAGAAGTGGGGACCTTGAGACACAGCATGGAACATAATTCTGAGAATTAAGACAGGAATGGCACAGGCAGGCTGAGGCCAGGCATTCTTAAATTCTCAATAGGTACATTGATGAAAGTACAGTTCCCTGGGAAGCAAAGCCATAAATCTTTATGGGCACCACTTACCCTGTTGGTATCCAGATCAATAAGCCATACATCATCAGGCATTTTAAAATCCAGTTTGTAAAGGAAGAAACTTGCTGGAACACCAATGATATAAGGTGTAGGGGCTAGAAGCAACTGAAAGAGAGACTTTATTAAGGACAAGGTCTGCATATGATATCAGAGAGAAGCAACAAGTCACAGATGAGTACACTCTCAGCTCAGAGTGAGTCTGCCATTGTAAATAGGCACAGACTATAGGCAAAGGCTTTACCCTTACACTTAGAACAGTAATTTGGTTTCAAACCAATAACACCTCTAGGCAGCAGAAGAAACAGACACACTGTTTCAAGTGGACATGGAAAACCTCAGGGGAAATTCAGGTTGTTTCAGATAAGGGAATCAGCAGAGGGAAAAGGTTTAAATCAATAAGGCATGTAGCACCTTGAGAACAGTGGCTTGGAAGGCTAATTTATTCTTTAAATCTAGAGCACTTGGTCACCGCCAAGGGATGATACAAGAACAAACCTGCAGCATTAGTTGCACAATAGCACTGCAGTAGTAAGATGGCCTGAATTGTATCTTTCCAAGCAAAATAATGAGCTCCTACAGGGAGCTGACTACTGGCAAAACACAGTTCCCCGTGTAAGCAACTCAACACTTCATATTTCTGAGGAGAATAAATTGCAGGCAATAGTTTCTAAGCTCTGAATTCAGAGTTCTCAAGCATACTTAAATATCACTCTGGACCCTCCCCAACAGCCCTTAATACTCTGTTGGGAGGAGGAGGGCAGGGGATCATCATAATATTGTGGATCTATGGCCTTTCAGTCCATTGCTTGTGAACTACTGCTTTGAATCATACAATTTATTAAGCACGCTTTGAAGATATCCTGGATAAGTGGCGTTACCTATGATTTCAATAGTCGTACTCAAAGAACATTCTTTGCAAGGCTGCAATCAAAGAGAAGACAGTGGGGAAGGAATGAAGGACTGCTCCTGTCGCAGGAACATCTTTTGCAAAAGACCAATAAAGGAAAAATATGTACCTGTTCTGCAGAGGCCATGCAGGTGGGAAGCAGAGGGATCACTGGGAACATGTACTCTAATGGGTAGATCATAGCCACAAAGGCCATCACAGACATTGAGAGTGCATTATAATCTCGGGACTGCAGTACAACCTGGAACCAAAGAAACTCATATCAGCACTACAGCAACCATTCACCTGTAATACTTCCCCTAGGGGTATGCAAAGATCACAGCCTCCAGGCATCTGATCTGAGGGCTGTGAACTGGATGACCCTTCATGCATCTGAAAACAACTTTTCAGAACAGGAACCTCAAAAGAAGTTATTCCTTTCCCACACAGAAAAACTGATTCCAGGAGACAGCTGCTCTACACATCCAGCCTAGCCTGGTTTTGAGAAGGACAGAACTTTCTACATACCTATCAAATATCACCTCTTCCTTTCTTACCTTGTGCTCCAGAAGGATGCAGGTCAGCACCTGCAGGCAGGCATCCACTCCCAACAACTCCAAGGGCAGATGTAAGGGAAAATCCACCAAGGTGAAGCGGGATGGATCAGGAAGAGCAAAGGTCAAAGCTGGCTGCAACTCATGTGGCAAGACTTCCACATCCACCCGCTTCTGACCAGCTACAGGCATGGGTGAGCGTAGCAGCCGGTATATCCAGGCCTCAATCTCCCGCAGGTCGTGGAGCAACGCACTGGACTTCTCTTCCACCAGGAGAGAGCCTGTGAAAATCCTCCACATTGTGTCCCTGTACAGGGAGAACAGCAGGTTAATACTCAAGGAGCTTCACTTGACAGCCATTCCAGGGAAAAGGCATGTCCACTGAAAATTAAAAGATGCAGCCAACAAACATGTAGTGTCACAGGAGGTAGGGATTTCAGTTTACTGAATCAACCACATTGGAAAGTATCAATATTTCTATGGCAGGAATCAATACGGGTATGTCACTTCCACCTGAGAGGTCATTCATTCATTTAAAGGGTTCAGCTAGGTCCAGATCTCTGAAGATCTCTCATCACCATGGTGCTTGAAATTCAGCATGCACATAGGATACCTTCTAGTATCTGAAGGGCCCCTACAAGGATGCCAGAAAAGGACTCTTCATCAGGGACTGTAGTGATAGGGGTGATGGCTTCAAACTTAAACAGGGGAGATTTAGCTTAGATATAAGGAAGAAATTCTTTGCTGTGAAAGTGGTGAGACACTGGCACAGGTTGCCCAAGGAAATTGTGGCTGCCTCATCCCTGGCAGTGTTCAAGGTCAGGTTGGATGGGGCTTGGAGCAACATATCTAGGGGAAGGTGTCCCTGCCCATGGCAGGAGGTTGGAACTGCATGGTCTTAAGACCTTTTCCAACCCAAGCCATTCTCTCATATCTCATCCAGAATTGTGACGGACCGATTGATTGTAGGATTCTGCTTCCAACAGTCCTACAAACCTCTGCAAGAATAAGAACTAAACCTGAGATAACAAAAATATGCCATACCAAGATCTCCCAGATGTTTTGTCATGATAAAATACCACATGGTAATTCAAACCTGCTGCTTTAGTTTTCCCAGAGATATATGCTCAGCATTCCTTCTCTCGCCCCCCTCTTCTTTCACTTGTTTCTTCTTTAAGAATTATGCCCAAAAAGAGCAAATTTTTGATGTATCACATGCCATTCAAACACTGGAATGCTTTAACACTCCTTCCAAAAATCAGATGAGCTCACAGAACTGAGGAAAATCATTAAATTTACCTTATTTCTGCCTCAGTAATGATCAGACTAAACCAAGTGACAAAATGGGCTCCCTTTTCCATTGGGAAGAAAAATATGATAGAAATGATAGAATCATTTTCTCCCCAAGCATCAGTGGATTCAGATGATAACTCTCCTAAAGCAGGAGTCAGTCATGAGCTCAGTAACCTAAGAAGTAGGCTACTGCTCTGTGAACAGGACAGATTTCCCCTTTCCTGCATAATGTAAAGAGCTTATCAAGATAATGATATATGTCCTGTCATTTTTCTTGCCTTTGACAAGTTTAATTTGGAGTGTACTAAGCTACTTACCTCATGCTCTGAGCTATCTCACAGCCTCAACTCTCTTACTACTGAGATAACCCCCTCCTTCTCCAAAGATATATTTTGTATTTTCTCTTTTCACTTAGCATATTGGAAAGGAAAATATCACCCGTAGATGTAGGTGTCAGGAACAATGGCACAGATATACATCCATGACTGATATAAAGACATTGTTCCTTCTGTACCCAACAGTGCAACAGCTTTTGTTACATAGCCAGTGTTATAACAGCAGATATGTAAGGCTACTACCTCACATTAAATATACACCAAGTCTCTGTTAATTTGTTGTTACCAACCCCCATTTCCATATGCTTCCTAAACAACTCCTTTGTTTTCTACCTCTCCACCCTCTCCCCTTCAAGTATTGTTGTTTGATCTCTTTCAGCCATTCCTGCTTCTCTAGTCTTTTTTCTCCCAAGCTGAAGTTCAGAATTTCATCAGCTCACCAAGCACATTTTCATCATTTCCATCTTGACTCAAGTGGAAATGCTGTTATTTCTTGACTGTTTCTAATCTGCCAGAGAATCAGTCCTGACGTACACTGCCACAGAGGTCAAACGTGCCAAACAACAGAATCAGTGCTCAGCTTCAGGAAAGATCAATCAGTTGTTAGCAGGATAGTACCTCTTAAGGTGCATCAAAAGTGAAAATCATACCAGCTTACAGAATCAGACACAGAAGTTTTAAAGAAATCATCATAAAAATTCCCTTTTCCTACTGTGATCCTGGGTTAAAACAGCAAAAAGGTCAGCCATTGGTGTTTGGCTGCTTCTGCAATCACACATTTGCCATGCGACAATTAGAGCCCTGGACACAAACACTTGGAGGAAAAAGTTCTTTCTTCCCCCTCAACGTACCTCTGCACCCCACGAGGAATACCCAGCTTCTTGCCCAACAATCTCTCACTACAGCAGTCCACAAGTCTCTTGAGGGTGTACAGACACTCACGAAAGGTGGAAAAGAAGGGGTAATGACTAAGGATGCACAGAGAAGTCAGAGTGCTGTTCCGAGAGCGATGGCTGGCTTTGGCCAGGCGCTTACTGCGTGGTGATCGATTCACATCTGGGGTAGACTCTGTACTGGGAGCCTGTAATGAAGAACCACTCTCTGAACTCTCAGTGCCCACTTCCTCCTGTGGGGCAGATGCATCCCCAGCTTTGGGGACTTTCTGTCCCTCTCGAGCTCGGTGCCCCCCTGTGCCTTCTCCCTTCTCCTTGGGTACTCTCTTCTGGAAGGAGCGGTAGAAGTTGACACAAATTCCATAGCGAATGACACCCGTGTCCTTGTCTGTGAGTGTGAAGACAAAGGAAGTGTCATCACGGAAGCTCATGCGTTTTTGCCGCACACTCAGGCATCCTTCTGGCTGGCAGAAGAACACAACGTCAGGTGGTAGAGGGAAGTCCACGTGGTCTTCTAGAGGGTAACGCCGCAGCAGTTCAGGAGTCTGAGCAACACTATCACTACTGGGCTGCCTATAGAAAAGCAAACACAAGTAACATAGAGTTGACTAACGCCAACAAAAATCTTTAGTTTCTCCCTACTAACATATTAGGAGCTGTCATCTTTGTTTCTTCTATCCCCTCCTAGCCAGGGGAAGGGCAGCTCCTCAGTCACTAGCCACAGTGCTCAATCAGTAACCACAATGCTCAGCCACTAACACAAGGCCACAACTATAGAAAGGTTGAAAATTCTGTACCATCATTATCCAGGCCCAATAAGAAGCCTGTTCAAATCTGACTGAGAAAAGAACTTTCAGGAGTATGTTGTTCCCAGCTGAACACCATATTGCCATGTTTCCCTGATTTTGATTGCCAAAATTAATTGAATCACACAGGTCTCTGGGCAACATTTGAGTAGCAAATACACTGTCCCTCAGCAAATACAGAGTCAGATGAAACCCCCTGGATTTCAATCATTTATGACTAAGATGAAAAATCAATTCCTAAGTGGGAAAACCAACAATTTACTACAAAAGAACTCAGACAAATGGTGGAATAATATAGACCTCATCCTGTAAAATCTTCATTAAAAAGTTCTGGTAACCATACATACATGTATTTCTGTGTTTGATTTTTGAATTGGATTTGAAGTGTAAGTTACTATAACAGCTGGGGTTTATATATACCTATGTATATATACTATATATATACATTATATTGAATGTATACTATATGCAGACCTATTTAATGCCATTGCTCTCTAACCCTGGTACCACAAATCACTAATGTAACACAAAAATACAAAGCAATACTGTTTATTCCTAATTTTCCACCAGAATAACAAATTCTTTCAAGGTATTAACTATTTTCCTACCACTACTTTTCCACCAAAGCTACTAAATAACTGCCAGAGAAACAGTATGAGATCCACATAATGAAGAAAGAAACATATGTCCCCACTTCCCTTTGATTTGACCACTTTGCTATAAAGTCTGATCTCTCACAATTTTTAAAAGTAATCAGCATTCAATATCATGTTTACTAAATGGGATGTAGGAGACTTGGCTCCACCATCCCTCTCCTATGAGATCTCAAACAAGACATTTCCTTACCTTGATATTTTAGATTTGCCCATTTCAAGGTAAAAATGATGCTTGCTTTTCCCTCATCTATTTGATAGATGACAAAACCCAAACAAGTAGTAACAGAATGTTTGTCATTTACCCAAGAAAATCACTGGTGTCAATAGCTTTACTGACTAATGCTCCCAAACTAATACTTGATTGAAATAAAAAAATTTATAGTGCCTGTACAGGTAAGTACTGAAATACCACAGAAAATGAAAAAAGAAACCCTGAAAAGCTTTTCTATATGAGATCATCTATATGATGCATCTAATGCATCAACTAATGCATCATCTGCTGAAGAAATGTCAAGTAACACTGGTACTGTTTAGAGAGGCTATTTGGTTAAAGAAAAAATGTCATCAGCAAAGTACCATTGAATATATCACCAGTTCATGCCTTTGCAGTAATATCAGTCTATAAAAACAGTGTCTTCTCAGACATTTAGAAAGTTTGCATCTAATAAAAGGAAATACTTCCAAAAGGCATTGCTATTTGTGCACAGTGGGTATGTTGTAATGTTAAAGGCCACATGGAGCTCTTAAGGACTTTGCAGAAGCTACTTCAGTCAGGTCCATTTCTTATCATTGTCATTTGCGGTGCCTTATGAGACAATAGATCTCTGAGCATTAGCTATTCTTGCCCAGCAAAAAGCAAGAGAACTGTAGGAGTCCAGAAGTGATGTTAACAAATTTCTAAGTGAGAACATCAGATGCTATAAGCGTTACTGGAGGATGCAGTTAACATTTCTTCCCCCCCCTTTTCCTAGCTAGTGACACACAGATGAACAACTTGGTTATTTTTCTTCAGACTGTAAAAAGCAATTAAACTACTAAATTATTCTGTCCATAAAATACAATAATAAAAATAACTGTTACTTAGGATTATGTAATTGTTTCCACTGAGCCTGTTTAGACTTTGCACTCAAAGTATTCTGAAAAGAAAGGGGAAGATAAAGCAATTGTTTGATGCATATAAACCGCTGATACTTAGAAATGAAAGTAAAACAGACTTTAGAATACGCTTATTAAAGAGACTGGCAGAAAGTTACTGTATAAGCTTTGAATAAAGAAAAATAACATTTACTCAGCACCTGTGTATTTGCCAAGCACCACACACATCAACCCCACTTTTCATACGTGTGTGAAGTGAAAAAGTGTAACGTTTTGTCTATTGTTAATAAGACCTTAAAAACCAAAGCATTCAAGTCATTCCCATGAGCATAAATGAGTATTAGAGGGAGAAAAAGTCAAGAAAGGCAAGTTCCAAATTTGTTTTCTTTTCACTGAGTTTACAAAAACTAGACGAGTAACCACAAACTAGTATTTTATTTACATATGGCTTTCGGTATTTTCAGTTTGTGAATCCCCT
>WYDI02021962.1:0-21773 GCA_009867235.2 Psittacus erithacus | reverse complement strand
GTGAGACCTCACTTGGAGTATTGTGTGCAGTTCTGGTGTCCTCAGCATAAAAAGGACACGGAACTGTTGGAACAAGTCCAGAGGAGGGCCACGAGGATGATCAGGGGACTGGAGCACATCCTGCATGAAGATAGGCTGAGAAAGTTTGGGCTGTTGAGCCTGGAGAAGAGAAGGCTGTGTGGGGACCTCATAGCAGCCTTCCAGTATCTGAAGGGGGCCTATAGGGATGCTTGGGAGGGACTCTTCATCAGGGACTGTAGTGACAGGACAAGGGGTAATGGATTCAAGCTTAAACAGGGGAAGTTTAGATTGGATATAAGGAGGAAGTTCTTTACTGTAAGGGTGGTGAGGCACTGGAACGGGCTGCCCAAGGAAGTTGTGAATGCTGCATCCCTGGTGGTGTTCAAGGCCAGGTTGGACAGAGCCTTGGGTGCCATGGTTTAGTGGGAGGTGTCCCTGTCCATGCCAGGGGGCTTGGAACTAGATGATCTTAAGGTCTTTTCCAACCCTAACTATTCTATGATTCTATGATTAAGACAGGTATTATTTCATGTCTGCAGATCTCTGTTTTGCACTCAATGTATCTGGGAGGAAACCCGTCTTTTCAACACCTCCATCTGCTACTACCTATCCAGTTATTTCATATCAGTCTCCAAAAGACATCTGTGCTCTGAGTGGCCTGTTTGGGCACATTTCAGAACCGGTAAGCCCTCTGTCTTCTTTGCAACTCCCATTATGATGACAGATACATTTTAAAAGTTTAAGTGGCCCTTAAGTGGAAAAAACATAGCTTCTTACAGTAACGTCTTTGTTACATTTGTAGATGTTTAATATGTCCATAGTTGGACAGGAGTGGTCCAGCCATTTTAAAAGGATGTTTCTTCTGGTTTTTTTGCTCCTTAGAAATTTCACTATGCATATTTTGACAGTAGAAATGCCCTCCAAAACAGAGGGGATGTCTCCCACTCACATGGTAGATGTCTCCATCTACATTTTTATGCATTATTAATACAATGAAGTCAGCAGGGCTTGTGGTTCATTTTTTTAATTTTTTTTTTTAATTAAGGAAGAGATTGAAGTTTAAACTCTGTACAAATTTGTCTCCTTAAGGTGAAGTAGGTAACGCAACACAGAAAGTTTAAAAGCCTACAATGGACAAAATAAAATGCACAGCACGATTTTCATTAGATCTCAGAAACTCATTATAAAGATAGAGAAGCACAAGAAATTGATCCTAGGAAAGATTTTAGAACCACTTTCACTGCATATTTTTCATAAGGGATAAACGAAACTGTCAGGATGGGCAACCAATTTGGTGTCAGAGTTGTGGTACTGACGACATTGTGACAGTGTGATAGTTTTCTGCCCTGTGGGCTGATACCCAGATGTGCTGTATCTTTCATGATTCTAGGTGCCAAAGTACTGATCCATAAACCCCTTCAGAACCCCCACCCCCAAAGGCAGCCCTTTTACTCCTGGCCAAAGCAGTCACCCATTGTGTAGGACAATCCTCTAAATGGATTTCAAACCAGATACGAAATCCTTCTAGGGTCAAAATAAGACATTTCTTAATCTTATTTTGACTCCAGATGTTCTCTAAAGAAATTATGTGTCTAGCTTGGGCTCTGGGTTCTCCTATAGTTAGTGACATGAAGGTCAATGTCTGTCTAAATGCCAATCTTTTGTAGCTTTAATTGGCTTATCATTCTTATTGCTATTAAATTAGTAAAGTATAGAGTATAATTAAATTGAATTGACAGTTACTGAGGTAAATGCTGTAGCAGTTTATTAATCAGCTGTGTAGATTGCTGGTGTGAATTCTTCAAGAATTTAATGAAAAAAAAAATCATAAACATCTTAAGAGATTAATGAGAATAAAACTGAAATTTAATTAAACTGAAGTAAAATGTAATTGTTTTTAAGGCACGTTGCAAACATGAAATTTGTGACTCTCACGTTTTTAATCTCAGTTGTAAAATGATTTTCTTGGGCCACACTGTGATGTTACACACAGTGATTGTTACTTACCTACTGACTAGTTTAGTAACTAGGTAACAGCACATAAGGAATTCTAGCTGTTCAGTTTTGGTGTTGATAAGAAACATCAGCATTTGGCTTAATTTCTGATGAAGATATAGTATTTGTTATTGTCAGTCTTGAAAGTTCTTATGGAAAACTGCATATAAAATGACTTTTTTTGTTACTATAACTGCCCCCAATTAAATGATGTCAGTTATAACTATGATAATAACCCATACCTAGCTATGCATCTTACAGACATACAAACCTTATGGTAAGAAATATGTGTTTGGAGTTTATTTTAAAATATGAACAAGTTGACTCAACAAGGAATCTTTTATATTCTCTATAACTGGATTCATTCCACAGTATTAAAAGTAGTCAAAACACAGTGCCTTTGCATTTTTACTGATAAGATAAACAAATGCAATGTAGCAGCTTACACCACTACATAAGATCAGTGATACGAAGGTGTCACTCTTACATAGCCACTTTTCTGGCCATAACCACATTTTACGCAGTTCCCCACTTGCTGGAAGCGCTGTGGTAATGTGCTTTCATCAAGGGGTTTTGAGTTAGCGCATTATTCCATTTGCCTTTGTCAAAATTAACTCTCATGTGAGATTCTTGCTGCTATTACCAGAAGAAGTGAATTGTTAAGTCATTATAGGAAGGCTTTTGGTTATATTCTCAGCTGCCTTTTTGAGGAGAAGGAATTCCCCTGTGCTGCTTTCTGGGCCTGACTCTGTGAGGGAGGGAGGGAGTTGCTCTGTATTTTTCAACCATCATTATTTCAGTGGGAATTGAGCATTCAATGTTTTACAGAGCTGGCAAGCTTTTCGTAAGATATCACAGGATTCAACCCCATAATTTGTGAAGAAGGATGTAAGCGGGATCCCAAAATCCAACCCATTGTATGCATACTTGGAAAAAAATGTATTTACTGCTATATACCAGCAGTGATTGATTCATGGATGTACTAAGGGATAACAAAAAAAGATGCCGTGGCATTTAATTCATAGGATAATGGCCAATAACGGCCAAGTCTGCAGTTAAGACACAGAAGATATATGTGGTCTGTAAAACTTACACCAGCAGCAGCATGTGACCTGAAGAACTGTATCTATTTGAAACTTGGTAGCAGTATTTAAACATGGTGATCATTCTAAAAAGTGAAAATTTCACTGTATGCCTTCTACATCAAGACATTTATTTCCTATAATGTCCAGGTTTTGCTTTCCGGCTTGGATTAAGTAATATTGCACAGCTGTAACTGCTTCAGTTACTTTTTACCCATATGCTAAGTAATCTGGTTTGTTTTGGTTTTTTAAGATTACCTTTCTGAGAAGGAATGATAGGTAGCCTGTGATTTCTGGATATTTGGCTGCAGACTCAGAATCAGCAAAGTTCAATCTCTCTTTCTTTGGAACACAGAGTCATAGAATCACAGATTCACAGAATGGTTTAGATTAGAAGAGACCTTAAATCTCATCTAGTTCCACCCCCCCTCCCATGGGCAGGGATACCTTTCGCTAGACCAGGTGGCTCAAAGCCCCATCCAGATGGGCCTTGAACACTTCCAGGAATGGAACATCCACATCTGATGCTTCTTTTATCTGCAAAGTGCTACTGACTCATCTTGCTCTGGAAACAAAAGTTCAAGTGCAGAAGGAAGTGAGGAATTATGCCTGATAATCTGTGAATCTGTGAATTCATAAACTCTAGCCAAACCCTACCTGGGAGGAAAAAAATCCCACCAAAAATAACCCATCAATGAGTCATTTTGAAATAAATCACAAAACAAAGAGAGTTTTCAGTCTACCGCATAAGAGGTGCTCAAATCTCCATAAAGTTTTTTTTATTTGTTACTGCTGTTGATCTAATGTGGAAGACACTTGAGTGCTACCACCTCTGACCAAGCGATATGTTGTGGAACTGTGTCTACCTGCTTTACCTTGGTGAGGTTTGGAGACACAAAGCAGGGGTCTCTTCTGTAGTTCTGAAGCTGCTTTTATGTCATTTTTCCCAGTCCAGAAGTGAATTTATCAAATGGCATATACAGCTCAAAAGGCAGATTTCAGATTACAAATTTTGCTGTGAAATCTAGCATTTTGTAATGAGTTTGAAGAGAGGATGCCAGGGAGCATTTTCTTCCTTACAAAGTAAGAACCTTCAATAATATGTTTTTAAGAGAGTAATTTGTTTAATCCTGAGAGACAGCTACAATAATCTAAGGTCATTTAAGTGAAAAGAAGTTGCAGAGAAAGTCAGAACAGTGCCACCTGGGTCAGAACAAACATTTAAAGAAGTAGCGTGTTAATACTTAAAGAATTTATTCATGCATTTTTTATAACTTCTAGCTTTTGTAGTTGAATGTAATGAATGGATCTCCAAGAGGTTGAGTCATCATGCCCGTAGCTGATGCCAGTTTCCAGGCATTAACTTTAATTATTGATGCTTTCCCTAATAGACCTGATGGCACATTTTTAAAGTAAAGGTTCTGTCTCACTAAAGGCATGCCCTGCTGCTGGGCACGCTGGATATCCCTGGCGGAGGTGAATGTGGAGATTCCACTTGCTCTTTAAATTAAGGCTTTGTTTCTCAGTTGTTGTTCTTTAATTACTCGGTACAGTGCTTTCACCTCTAGGATAGGTTGTCTTTGATGATGTTCATAACTGGAGAGGCAAACCAAGTGTGAAGGGCTTAAGGGGTCTTTCAAAACCTGTGAAGTTGCTTTAGAAGGCAGCACGATGCTCTGTGTAGTTTCATGAGATTGTTGAGCAGCAGTTTCCAGACTGATATATGTGCTGCAAGAGTTTTCAATGACAGTGTTTTGTGCTTCATAGTGCATTGCACCTTTAGTGTGTTTCAGCATTTTTCTAAACAGTACCTTTTTAGGCAAGTAGCTGGGTGTTCATTTCATTAGAATCAAAAAAGAATAGGCAGTGAAAGGTGCAATGACTTGGATATAAGATTTAGAGGTAAATTTGAATTAAAGAATTCCTGGCACAAATTGAAACCAAAATTATGTCTTAATTTATAATTTTACTTAAATCAGTACAAAGTCATCTGTAAATCCTGTTCTTCACCAGCAGCAGTGGGGAGGTAAGAAGGAGATGGGTCTCAGTAAGAAGTGCCTGACAATAAATGACTAATAAAATAGCTCTTTAATGAGATATAAAAAAAAGCGGAACGTAGATAGTGAGTAAATCCCCTTCAGATGCTGGGCACCCTCCTGCTGTGTAGCACCAGACAGACGCCAGATGGACTTTCCCATGGCATGCTGTGCAGACCCCCTCCATGGAGAGAGATTTCTTCTTTCTAGACATTTGAGTTACAGTATACTTTTCCTGCAAGAAAACAGCTCTAGTCATAAAGGATATTCGAGTAAGAACTTCTTCCTGTACTTTTAGATAAAGGCAAGGCTGTGCAGATGAAGTAATTGCTGGTATCGAGTGGGGGCTGCCTACAGGCTCTGCTGTTGCAATGGGGCAGCTAAGGTTGTCCTGCAGTCAAGGGACATGGTTCAGCACAGCCTGGCCTGAAAGCATACAGTGCATTAACTGCCTACTCATGTTAATTATCATGTGGATCATCAAGTCCTCAATGTAGAGTGGTCTCCTGGTCAGGATAGATGCATCCTTCTGTCTGGAATCAGTCTTATTTTGATTTGAGAGTGAATGACCAGACAGCAAGGTTCGATCTGAGCCACATGTTTTGATTGCAGCATCCTGGCAAAGAAACCCCAAATCTTGTGTGTAAGCTGTCTCTCTCACTTAGGTGTGAAGGGAAATGGAGTTACATGTGCATTTTATTGTGTGAGATCAGTCAGAGCTCAGTGTGGTTTTCTTCTAGAGGTAAAAACATACAGAGAAATTTTGATATGTGAATCCTGGGGTAAAGTTTGTGAAAGCCCTTGGGATTTCAATATGCATTTTGAAAATTCTAAGTACCCATTTGCATCCTCAGGTGCCTAAATACTGTCAAAGAACTGGCCTTATGATTTTACTGTATCATCGTCTTCGAACAACCAACATCAAAACTAATTAACACATCCCAGGAGCCTGACAACAGCTTTACTATCATCAGATTTAATTATATTTTGTTTCTGCAATTGTTTCCCAGAGCTACAGCTTTAATGTTTTGCCTGCAGGGTTTCAATCATATTCTTGCAGATTCGCGATGTGAAAAATATTGCGCAATATGCATCTTTCTAAGGTAAAATTTTCTTCAAATAACTGATTAGAATCAGACAATCAGACCTGGTTATAATACTTCCAGGTATTAGATAAAGCAATCTCTCTGTCTTTGTTCATTTTCTTTTGATTTTATTTAGCTTCATTGACAATCATGTCTAAATGCTGCTGATATTAACTGGAGTCTTCTGGTTGACTTTCGTGTTTTGCATCGGGTCATGATTAACAGACAACTAGACAGTGCTAATAATGAACTAATTTATTGTACCAATTGATATAATAAACCAATTCCACCTCTAATTTAACTGTGTCCCCCTCCGTAGGGATGCTGCAAATATATTCACTTGTGGCATTAACACCACTACTGATTTCATGAGAAATCTGCCCCATTTGGAAAATGGAAATAAAAGGCAGATAGTGAAATGTGCATCAGTTACATGATAAATGTAGCAGTGGAACTTGAGAGGGAGGTTTAACAGAGAAAACAATAGAGGTTTTTTTGTAAGTTTCTTAATTTTATGTTTTGCTTGGCTATTAACCCTGTTACTTGTATCAATCTGATGGGTTTTTTTAAATCAGTTACCTGGTAGTTGTCTTTTGGGTACAAATGAAAGCACACAATAGCCATGACCTGAGGCTTAATGCATGTCACCCAAGGGCATGTTCATTAGTAATCTAAGCTCCACTGCTGGCTGGTTACAAATAAATGAAAATGAGTATATTAGGTCCAATTTTAAAATATCAGTCACATCAGACAGAGTTAAAATTTGGTTTAATTGCAGTTTGATTAAACTGTTACGAACTATTGGAAGAGGAACTTTAATTAGTTTTAAAGCGTTCTTATGCCTCCAAAGTTACCAGAAGAAGAGAAGCCAGTTTTAACTGAATGAAGGTTGTCAAGAGAGAACACTTTTCATGTTTTTTATCAGATAGGAATCCCAATTTTCGTTTTCCTTAGAGCACAAAGCATACGTAAGAACACAGTCTGTTCTGCACTGATCTACATTCAGAGGTCTTCAAAACTGGTTGTGTTAAGCCTGTAAATTCCTGGTTTCTGACTTCTGCCATCATTTAAGTCTCTGCTTTCTTTTGCTGGTTGTATGAAGGACTCTCAGTTAGTAATAGCATGTCTTATTTTTATAATAATTTTATGGAAATAATTTTTTTCCCTGTTACCTGCATACAGTAATGCCCTAAGTTCTTCTAACTGTGTCTGTGTGGTCTTTTTTACTGTTACATCTCAACCACATCAAAATATTCTAAGCAGAGCAGTATTAAGACCTCTGACTCTTCATGTCCTTGGGTGCATCGCAAAGGATGGTGCCATTAGCCAGAAATACCCACAAAAATTTGGAACTAAGGAGCATGAGTTTTAAATTACAGGAAGTAGATGGACTCCAAATCTTTATAGAAAAAGCAATGCACCTCAAAAAAGTACAGGCTCCCCTAGGTTTAATAATAATTCTTTCTAATTGATGATGTATTTCATTATATGCTTATGAATTCTTATTCCATCCAGTCACCCTTTTTATTCTTTCCTTGTTTGTGTAGTGGCTGCCGCAGGTGGCTAAAGGGTCTGACACAAACACGGCTTTCCCCTGTTGTGAGAGCCTTGAACTGTGAGTCTGATGGCAAGAGGTGTAAAGCCAGATCAGCGACAAGGTACCAAGTTAATGAAACTGCAGGGAAGGTGTTTCCTGAGCAACTTCCATGGTCTTCTTGCTCCAGCCTTCAGCTCTTACAGGTGGTTGCTGCTCCTGTTTGGACCCCAGGCACCTCCTTTCACCTGGGGAACTGCACCAGCAAGTTCTTAGGATTTTTTTATACCCTGTAGCATACGCTATAAGTTGAAAAGAGATGTGTAATCTTTGAAGGTGTTGAGACCATTAAGAACTGTTCAAGAACCAATTCCTGGCAATTTTCATTTTTCAGAATCTGCCTTCTCTTTTTTATATGACTGACCTTCTTTCAGCCTTCTTGAAGTCCAAAAATATGTTCTGGGGCTTCTTTTGGCAGTCTCAGATAGAAACCTGGCTGCTGAGGAGCATAAATCATGTACATCCATAATGCTTAATGTTCCATTACTACATTTGCTGTTTAGTTTTGCTTTTAGATCTAAGCACATTACTAATGTGTACTTGTAGTTAAAGCCCAAATGTGATGCGGCCTTACTTTTTAGAACAACTCTGCAACCTTAGCTGAGGGAAAAGGATTTCTTCCCAGCATTATTTCTAGAAATGTGATGCGTTGAAACCTATTTTTAGAATTTTTCTATTTTAACTTTTTTCCTAAATATTTCCCTTTTCCTTAAGAAGGTTGGAATATGTCGGCCATTCTTAGCAGCAATTTGTGACTGAACTTGTTTATGTAATTTTTTTCTTTAAAGGCAACAGATTTAATCGAATAATATTTTTGCTTCATGTATATTATGTAATAAAAATGCACATCTCATATTAGAAGTGAAATTTTCAAGTAGAAGCTTTAAACTTTCATACGTGGAGCAGGTTCGGGGTTTTCTGGTATAAGTGCTGAAGAGAGAGGAGAGACCAGAGAGGGAGAGATATACTTAATTGCTACCATTACTGATCCATGTCATCCTGTCCAAATCTCTTACGTTAATTTGCATGTTGCTAGTATATGATCTACATGCAGGGAATTGATTGTCCTGTCCTGGCAATCTCCCTGATGCCAGCACAAGTTTGTGTTGGCTGTGCAGGAAACTGAACTGGGGGCTTAATCCAAGTTGAAAAGGATCCAACTGCAGCAGGAAGCAATAAGCTCCCCAGACCAGTTTGTCCTCATACTTGCTTTTGCCAGCAGAAGGTCTGATGCAGATGCAGGAATGACCCGCAGCAGAGGGAAGTGAGACGATTTCTGGCTTATTTGATCTAAAGTAGAGCTTTGGTAAGCAATCGAGTTCCTGGAATTGCTGGTTTGGCAACAAAGTACTCCTTGTCGATGTGCATAGTGCACCAAACAGAAGAATCCTGCCGCTTTTGGTTCCTTCTCGTTCATGTAAATAGATTGTCTCTTTTGCTGGTTTACTATTTCTGTTTTTCCAATATGTTGTCAAGTCTCCCTTCCTGTTCCTTTCTAGACTATATTAGGTTTGGTCTCCTTAGTATCATTGAAAGACTGAAGTCTTTGAAGAGGGATTTGGTGCACACTGAATGTACTCTTTGTGAGTAGCAAAGCAGTATTTAGTACCGGTCAGGCTTTACTGTGTCTAAGAATGTGCAGGGTTCCCACCAGCAGAGTGGTTTCTTTCCACAAAGATGCAGTTTTCAGTTGGGATGCTGGTGACATCTGGTTTGAAGTTTGCAGAAAGAATTTCCCATGGCAGATGGAAGCTGGTTTTTATTTCCTAACAAGTAGATGTGGAAAGGCCTCATGACTAGGAGCTTACATGTTACAGAATGTATCCATGCCCTGCATTTCCTGCTGGAAAGTTAGTTCTCTGCTAGTTTTTCATCTAACTTTGGGGCTAACTTTGAGATGCAATGTCTTGTATGCTGCAAAGGAAATATCACTCTGTAATAGTGATAAACATTTAAATACCACTCTGCATGCTTGTACCTCTTTGTAGAAAGCAGGGCAAATCCTATTATTTTAAGTCAACTAATTATTTTGAAATAACACTGTGAAACTGTACAAAAATCAGCTTTTACTCAACGAATCTTGAACATGTAGATTGAGGTAAAGAAGTTAAGTAACTATCCAAGAGACACACTGAAGACTAGTATTGGCTCAGATTAGAGCCCATGAAACCCTTGATTTCACACAAACCTCAGCAAATTCTGCTCTGACTTCGCCTGGTAGTCAAATTACTTCAGAAAAGCAATCCAATATTACAGGGAGGAAAAATGTCCACCAGGTGGTGCTGCCTGATAGAGAATGGGCCCAGGCAGGGCCGGAAGAGAAAATTGCCTTGGGAAGTCCTCTTAAAATGATTAGTGGTAAGAAAGTTCTCAAGTAATTGGAGCAGGAACCGAAACAATTGCTGAAATAACAACTTCTTTCTTAGAATGGGTATGGTATTTTATAAGCAAATGATTCAGCCTTCTGTGTTTTTTCTGTATTGCCACAAGTCTGCTGAAAGTAGATGTAAACAAAACTGGAAACTCCGAAGAACAGTGTATTTTAAAGATATTTACGTTTTATATAAACACACAAAAATCTATATTCATGATTCCATCTCACATCTGATAACTGTAGTTATGCACTCATGCTTCTGTAGGAAACAGTTTCAAGAAAATATGCCTCTTAAATGTTTGTATGAATTTCTCACATGATTTAGCCATTACCCATTTCAGTTTAAGTAAATCTGATAGCTTTAAAGAAGTTGAAATCAAAGATTCAGTTTAGTTTAATTTTGTTTCTCTGAGATGTTGTCCTGCTTGGCCAGTTACCCCAGAAACATAGTTATTCACACTGTTTGCTATATCTTTCTGCTTTTAGTGCTCTTACATTCCCTCCACTTCTTTATTTACAATGCAACTTGGCTTCCCCTTCATCATCCTGTGACTGTTTCATTCTTTACCACTAGGGATCAGCATTGCCCTCACTATTTTTAGAGTATTTCCTGGCTAACAAATGCTGCTGTTTAACTTCAGCCCCAGCAAGCGAATTATTCACTACTGAGCCCTAATGCTCCAGTCTGCTCTTCTGTAGCAAATTATCTTGAACACTCAGACCAAAGTTCTAAAGAAAAACAAGATGCATAATTACCTGGTGTCTACTGCATATGTGTATTATATTCATATGATCTTTGTAATGAGCATACCAAAGAACAGCTGTACTTGATGGTTTTGGAACGGTTTCCAAAAGCTCAAAACCCAAACCCGATTGTAAGCAAATTCAGGTGGAGAGAGGATTTGAACAGAACAATGAAAATAGTAATTAGGAGCCATTCAAGAGTGTTTTACAAGAAGTCAAACCCCCAATTCAGTGATCAAAATAGAAAGGAGTTCTGTGGAAGCATTGTGACAGGTCATAAAGTAAGAATTAATTAAAAATCAGAAAAATTAGGGAACATTTCTGGAAAGGTGAAAAAGCAAAGAGAACAAACCTGGAAAGACCAGAAGGAGATCTAGTTCTCTGAACTCTTTGACAGTGGTACTGGACCACTTTTAGATACAATTGATGGAATACTTAAGTTCAGTCTGGAAAAGAGAATTGCTTATTACATATTTCTGTTCTCTTTTGGGGGAGGAGTGCAGCAAGTGGAAATCATGTTCTCTGTGATGATGCACAAATATTTTTTGTTCTTGGAGCGATTAGGAGGAGTTTCAGTAAGAACGTGGTCTTGCAACACATTCAAGACGCCTTGTATCACTTTTGAGGTCTTTGGACAGCTAGTGTTGACTGACCAAGTTTAAAGATGTCGGAAAAAAGCAGATGGTAACTGAGTTGCTCAGAAATTTGGATAAAATTTTTTGTGTTTTTGATATAGATGCACAAACAGATATGGAAAGCAAGCATGGCATTTTTGCAGGTCATTGTGTAGCACCCCAGGAAATAGGAAACCTGGAAGTGCTGCAGCTTTATTAGAAGACAAGAGACCATGAAATCCAACTGCAACCTGGCAAGTAGCCACAAGAGCTAATATTAACCTGTATTTGTATCAAAAAGGGGAATATCAAGTTAGACTTGAATTAAAGAGAATAATTGGGAAGTCTGAAAGAAGAGCTGCAGGAATTGTTCCGGAATAGGAAAACCTATATAAAAGTAACAGGAGAGCAGGATTCCCCGAACACGTTGAGAAATGAGATGAGCCCTTGAAACTGGTCTGAGCAGGATCTGGCTCAGGCTGACTTCCTGCAGAGCCAGGTTTGGTCCCTCAGCATTCACGCTGCAGCTGATCTGCCCCTGGGCAAACCGATGACAGGCAGCTGCCCGTGTGAAATGTCCCAGTGACCAGAAACTGAAACAGGACAAATTCAATTAAAAATAAGGTGTGTTTCTGAAAGCTGAGTGCTATTGACCATTGAAACGACCTCCTTGAGCTTCCCTGCCAGTGAAAATACTTTTAGCAGAGCTAGACTTCTTTTATTCTTAAAGCTGTGTGTTAACTAAAGCAGGAATTAATTTCTCCTCTTTTCTCTGTGCAGGTGTTTCGCTATTGAAGCTTTTGTTAATCTTGAAAAACAATAAAAGCATTTCATGTGATTATGTGAAAATTTAAAATACTTGCCCTGTAGTGCATTTCTAAATGAAAGAAGCTTTGCTTTCAAGAAATAGTATAATTATTGTTTTAATAGCTATAACCGATGAGTACAAAAAGTAGACAATTGTGTTCTCAACACAATATATGTTTATCATTAAATTTATTCTGTGTTTATGCTGAGATTTTTGCATTCATTCCACTGCATTTTTTATATATATTAAAGTGTAAGGCTTCATGTAATTGCATATTTAACAACTTCAAGAAATATTTTATTAAGAAACCAATATCTCATATGATTCTTCTGTTCTGTCATGTTGATTCATTTTTAGCAATTTAGACAAGATTTATTATTTAAACTGATGGAATAACTGTAAGTGTAGAAATGCTTAAAATCCTTGACTATGCATAGGCAGCAACCTAGCAATGCATTAAAGCTGATTAAGGCCGAGCACCATTCCCTGTTAAATATATAACCACCAAACACATTTCATCTAGAAAGAACCTCAATACCTCAATGCACTGTGAAGCACTTTGTGGTGTTCATAACAACTATATTTAGGGAAAAAATATGACTTGTGGCACACTTCGACTTAGTTTCATCTAAGTCTAGAAAAGCTTGTCTAGAAGAACCAATGCAGGAACTTGCACTTTCAACCCTGCACACCCTCCACATTTCTCTAACTTATTCTTCCTCTGCAGGATGGTAGCTGTTGGTGATAGCATAGCCCTGAGCTTGAGTGCACATCTCCTCATCTCCTCCCTTCCAGGCACAGTTGGTGCTAATGTAGTTACGTGGCTGCTGGACTGCGATCTGTACACAGCTCGCTTGAAGCATGGGCAGAGCAAATGATTGCATTCATCTGAACAAATTTCTTCTGGGATACTGAGAAGGCGGGCACCAGAACAGCCTTCCAGCAGCTGCAGGTGTGGACGAACATCTGACTTTGCTTTGATTCATATGAAACTTGCTGAGTTGATGATTGGAATTACACAGTATGGCTTCCCAATCTTGACTATGGAAGCCATCCCCTATCTTTTGTCTTACAGAATTTGTTCCTATGACTTAGACAAAGACAATGGGTTCAAATGCAACGAGAAGAAAGCCTTTGTAGTTTTGGCGGCATCGGTGCACATCACAGACTCCCTGATGCATAATCAAACACAGTTTTGTGCATTCTGTCTTGTTGGAAGTTCTTTCAGGGTAACCTCACAGTGACTTATCAAGGGTGTGCAAACCTCCAAATAGATGCAATTATACACCTAATTGAATAAAGCTGGTACTATTTCATTTCTGTATTACAAAAGTAACTGTGGGTAAATGTGTGTCTGAGTATGTGTGTGAGAAAGAAAATGAATTTCCCAGCAAAGGTGTGCCTCAAGCTATTCTTTCACAGCAGGCTCTTCAAATTCGCCTGTTTCACTTACTACCAAACTGGCCATGAAAGTCAAAACATGAAATTACTTCAGTCCAGGAGTTTTTCAGGCATAATGGCCTCCTTCAGGGCTGGCTCTGCAGCCCATTTCCATGGCCTGCAAATGGGGCTCTCTGCATGCTACTTGAAAATCCTTCTCCACCCTTCATGCCAAAGCAAGAAGCTTTCCTGTGGTCCTTTCCCACTCTCCCCTGGATTTTATGTCTCTTCTGGGAGAAAACAGATCTGACCGGAAGGGATGGGAGCTTTTCTCAACCAGCATTTCCCAACTTCTGATGCTGACACCTTAAAAAAGTCATAGGTTCACTCCTCTTTGCACTCACCACTGTTAATCTCCAGAGGCCCCCTTTTTACCCTGTGTATGGGAGAGAGATTACCATGGCATCAACCTTTGGGGATTTCCTTTTGTTTTAAAGGCCCTTACATACTGCCACAAGGATGAAGTCCTTTGTGAGGAATGACACCAGAAAATTATCAGATTGGGTTGTCATCGCTTTGTAATGTAATTCAGTTTTTAGTTAAGCAGCAGATGTATCATGAAATTAGACTTCATAAAGCATTTAGCAGGTCATTTCTGATGTTATTCCATATTTGTATAATCTTTAAGAGAGATTTTCTTCCTTTCCCTGGGTCCAATTTGATTTAGAACAAAAATTGTCTGGATTTTGCAGTACAGAAGCCCTAAAAAATCAAATTTTTTATGGCTTCTGGTTATTAAACATATTGAATCAGGCATGTTATGAGCACATGGGCCCTTCCTCTGCAGACCTCCTTAAATTTGCCATATGACAGTATAATTTCCAGAAATTGCTGCTTGGTTGGAAAAGAGTAGATCACATGGAAAACTGTTATAGACATAATGATTAATATACAGAATTTTATTGTGACACCATTATAAAACCTTAATTGTATTAAACCAGATAGGTTTAGCAAATGCAGGCAGTGGAATTCATTGTGTTACGCGCAACCAACTTCCTGCTGTTGTCTCCCCCTTTCTCTGCCTCCCCTTCCCACTGCCCACTTTGTTCCAAGGGGGCTGATGTCAGAAGTAGGGGTAGCTGCAGGGAGAGCAGAATTCCCAGTCCTGCATGGAGAGGAGTATGTCACTGGGGGTTCTTCCTTCTCACTTTAAGATCTGTTTGGCGTCATTTCTGTATGTGTTGCACACTCCGCTCTTTCTTCATCTGTTCACAAGGCTGATGTGCACCTGAATGAGCTCTATATGGTGTATTTTATGAGCTGAGTGCTTGGTGTCCTGTACCTGTGCTCCTCCAGGCTGTGTTTTTGTGCTACAGTCACAGACAGTTTGCTCTACACAGAATAACCTCTTGCTGTCATTGTCTGTTAGTTGCAGAAATGTGTACATGGTGCACTGCACCCTCATGCAAAGCTAAGCAACAGCTAAACCAAAGTGAGTTAGACTTACCTGGTCGTCAGTTAATTGCAGCTGTATCTAGGCAAGTTAAAACCGAGCCCAAGCAGGCTGAGATGAGTCTGGGTGAAGCAGGGGGCTCTGGAGGTCTGTGCAAACACCTCTCACACCTCTGAGCAAAAACCAAAGGTGAGGTGAGGAGCATGGTACTGCCTCTACATTTCAAACTCAGTTGTCATTGTCACTTGCTCTGGGTATTGTGGAAAGAAAGACCCAAAGATCCCTAATGAAAACCAGTAATTCACTTCTACTTTAGCAAAAATATAATTTAATCCAAATGCTCTGGAGCAGAGTAGGAGGTTTATTACAAACATAAAACCTCGGTTTGTTTTTGAACAGGAGTTTCGCAGTGCCCTTTTCAGAAACAAAAAAAGGCTTTCTTGTTCACTGCTCCCTGTAGAGATATTACAGACTCTTGCTACTAAAGTTAAACATAACCAAATATTAAAAAGGAATACTTTTTCTTGAAACATTAGGCAGAATTTGTTAATAACAAGGTGCAAATGTATCCAGTTATAATAGCTCAGAAAATCATCGCTTTGCAGCATTATTACTGTATCTATCTGCCTTGATAGGCCACCATTATATTGCTAGCATTTTCCTGGATTTATACTGCAGGTTTTATATTTCAAGCACAGTGAAGCTGCTCCTCATCTACATCGCTCCAAGTGACTAGAGAAAGGTCCCCTAAAAATTCCACCTATGACCGAGCTGTGCACCACGACTTGTTCTACAATAGACCTAAAACTCCTGTGGGCATGAGGAATATTTATGGTCCAGAGTTCATGATTCCATGGTGATGGGATATTCCCCTTCCCTCTGCCTCTCCCCCCTCCCCTGCACAGTTAACTGTTTGTATTGTTTTACTACAGGGAACCAAAATCTAAGTGAGCCTTCCAGCCATATAACATAGACCAGGCTGAAAGGATCTCCCCCATTTTTATGTTAGGGTTAGCATACAAAGCAGCCTCTGCATAGCTTCGTGCACTCAGGATGCTGGTTTTTGCTCATCTGTCCAAAACTGAAACCACAGGTACTTGAGAAGTGTCAGTAGGTGGCTACATCTTGCTAACGCTTGAAGCACTCGCTGAAAACTGGAAGTGGATTTAACATCTCAGTAATCAATCATCAAAGGTTTGTTAACTATGAAGAGTCTTTCAAGGCTTGAAAAATGATTGATTTTACCTCAAGAGCCATCTGGGAAGCACTGTAGATTCCTAGAGCCAATACTTACGGCTAAGATTTCATATTTTGATTAAAGGCTGATGAAAGAGCCCAAAGCATGAGAAAGGTAAAGCATCTTCTACAAACAGAAATGTTCTGGGTTATCAGAGCAACCTCAGAATGCATTGCTGGCATTTGCATCCTAACACTGTAAGTAACACTGTACCTTTCTTTTCTTCTTCTTTTAATTTGTTGGGAAAAAAATCTGAGTTCTTAAAGAAAAATTGTACGGACACCTGCAGATACCAGGTGAAGTCCTACACCTCACAGAGCAGATTGTGTCATGCAAACTTTTAGTCTGGAGACTCAAACACAGATAGAAAGTTCTGTGTTTTTAAAGCTACCAGCAGAGTGCTAGCTTGACCTTCTTGAATGCTGCTGCATAAATACTGGTAAAATGCAGAATTATAATGAATATGTTTTACTAAGCTCTACCCTGGTACAAATGTGAGCAATTTGATTGATTTGGACAGGAAGCTGGTCCAGTCAGATATTGCTGATTCATGCTGATTCATGGCCGGATAGTGACAGTGTCTAAGAAATAATATTAATCAAGTGGTACCTGAGCATATTTTAGGTTGGTAGTGAAGAATTGTAAGTATGCTGAAGTTACTGATAAATCTTTAACCAAAACCGACCAAACACAGTTTTTTGGAAAAGGAAAGCTTGACTTCAGAAGTCATAAAATTATTTTGATTTAATCATACTAATTTTGTGCTCAAATATACTCATCCTATCCTGGAGCTCAAGCTGCAGAATTACACCATGTGAAATAAGGACACCATGCCTAATTGAAAAACTCATGCCAGAATTTATTTCATTAGAAGGGAATTAAAAAAGTCAGAGAAAATGAATCATTTCCTAAATTAATTAATGTATCACTTACTAACTGTCATTAAAACCTTGTTAATTGGATCCAGTAACAAAGCTAATTAAGAAGATACAATGCTTCTAAAAACTAATGAATATTTGAAGCATTTTGTTCCTTTAACATCTTCCCGAATTGTTTTAACAGTCAATGGCAGCATTGTGTCCTTCTCTGCTGTCCAGAGGAGCCTTCAGTGACCTGGCACAGAGCAGTAATGAGGTGATGCAGGCACATCTAATAGCAGGCAGCCCTGCTTGGATGTGACAGCTTTGTTGCAAAGCCAAAGGGTGAAAGCAAAACTTCTGAGCAAGGGCAGATCTTCCTTATCATTTGCACATGGCTGAAGCCAGAGACCAGTAACAAGTCCACTAGCAAATGCAATTATGAAGCTATGGAAATGCTTAAAGTCTCGTCTGCTTACCTATGTAAAATGTTCTTGTTGGAGGACTTGTTCTGTTGCCAGCGACAATTCCAACTATTAAAACAAACAGGCTTCCCTTTTATTACCTTTCTACAATAATTCAAAAGCACATTCCACTGTTATTCCCTCCTTCTCGTTTGCTTACTCTTTTTCCCCCAAATAAATAAAAAAGAAGTCATGCAACCCACCTCTCCTCAGTCTCACAGGTATTACTTACTGCTGCTTGAGCCATCTTTTAAAAGGATTGGGTATTATTTTGGGCCTGATGGTCAAATTGCTGATGAATAGCTGAGAGGTCATTTCTATACCATATGTCTTCCATCTTGTTGACATCTTCAGGCTTTTAGTCCAAATGCCTTCATCAATACTGGCTGTAATGCTTTTTAGCTGGTGGAGATCTCACCATAAAATTTTGTGTGTGTGCATGTATAGGGAAGTGGATGTTTTAGAGAACAGCCTTATACTAACAGAATAATATAGGATGTTCGTTATCCGGGTAATAATAACAACATATTGGTTAGCTGTTGCACATAAAAAAAAAACCCAGAAAATTTTACCATTACCTTATAAGAAAGCCTTGGAAGAGGAAGATGAATGGTGCAACAGGGAGGACATCTTCATAATATAAATAAAAGGCAGTGGTGAATGGGATCTGAAGCCACTTTGTGCCGTACGACTAGGGCATAGAAACATCTGGCAAATTAAAGTAGCTTGACACTTTTGGATGTGTCTGATAAACCTGGAAGTACAGAGATGTAGCTGGTCTCCTTGTGCTCTAAATCAAGAAGTCAAGAAAATGGCTTGCAAAGAGTAACACCCCATCAGACTTTGATCTGACTGATCATACCCTTTCAGTGAGAGCCTTCCAGCACCCTGCATGCATGTGGAGGCAAAGGCAGCTCATGAGTAACCTTGCAGAATTAGGGCTTGAAATGTAAGAGCAATTGAGGTCTGCTGCTGCTGCAGCTTGAACTACAGAGTGGATCCCAGGCTATTTCTGCACTCAGCCGCTTGTATCTGAAAGCAGTGGGTTCTACCCCACTTTCTGTATTTCACTGCGCAACATTTTGTAAGCCTCTAGAATGTTACCAAGATTGCTGTAAGCCAGAATTCATGGGATTCTTAGGTTGAAAGCGATTTTGTTTTATTGAGGAGTAAAATAATAAAATGCTTTTCCCCGCGGAGCCTGTCAACATGCATTTAGGCAAATTAGTTTGAAAACTTCTTTGTGCATTAATGGAATGGAAAAATTGTTTCTAAATTCTCAGCTCTTCATTAATGTGGGGAATGTTTTGTTTTCATGTCATCACCACTGCTTTGCCAAAAACAAATCCAGGCTTGATGGACAGGATTTTTAGAGATGCCGCCTATGTACAGTCCCCAGTGGCTTTAAATGGAAATCTGGCTGTTTGGTATAGCTCTGGCCACTTCATCCTGCTTCAGAGGCTAATACTTCTGTGGGAAAGTGGGGAAAAGAGACTGAGGTCTCACTGTTTACTGTGAAAACCTGTCGGCTTTTCAGAGCATTCAAACACACACCCAAGCACACACACAAATATGCTCAATGTACAAAGGCTAAAGCAGAAGCTATTGATATATTCCTTCTTTTAGTAAGAATGAAGTGGTGGAGAACAATCACTTTAACTAGAGACAAAAATTGAAAAGAAAATTAATATCCATTAAATTATTTACATTGCATGTACAGGAGTCTGAAAACCAAACTGGTGCCAGGCTTATGTTATGTGAATGCCATGTCAACCAGTGTATCTTAGCTACCCTGTTCTCCCCAAGCCTTTTTTTTGTTTTGCTTTGCTTTGCAGTTTTTCACCCCCAGTGGAAGTGTTTCTCCTGCAACAGATCAGCCCTTTCCAACCAAAATTGGTATTCCAGCCCCAAAACCCAACCTGCTTCCTTTCAGATTGTAAACATTTCAACTGTCATTTATCTGCTTTACACATTTTCTACATATTTATTGACTCTGCTTGAGTAATACTTTTCTGAGTCTGGTTCTTACTGACCACATAAATCACTGACATCAGGCTTGCACTGTTACATGTTTCAGTTCAATGAATCATTATGACAACTTGTGCTAAATTACCAAAACCAAAACTGATTTCTGGAACCAGCAATTCCAGGAACAAAACTATTTCAATCCCCCCACCCCTTGCAGTTGAAAGAGGTTGCAGGGTGGAGTAAAAGTTACTGGAAGGCTGGCCTGGCCTCTTGCTTTTAGTCCCTAAGTGCCCAAGTGAGTCTGCCTCGAGGCCTGCACAGCCCATCAAGCACAAACCAGGTGTGAACTGTGACTTCTGGATTCCAGTTGTACCAGTACACATACCTTTATGTACCTCTGAGGCTCCTTTTTCCTCCTTTGCACTGTGGATAAATAACTGCTAATCCAATTAACGTGGGAAGGGAAATTAGGAACCATCCCACTTCAACACTTTCTTTGTCTCCACTCCATCTAGCATTAGCTGAGCCTACCTCTGCAGGGAGCTGTAATACCTTCCTAACTACAGCACTACTTAAAAGTATCTTGCAGTGCTGGTTTAGCATCTCAGATGTTCCAGATACCAGCTCTCTTTGTTATTTACACCATGGATTAGGCTATAGGGATTAGCAGGAGTGAAGAAAAAAGGATTTTGCAAACTTACAAAGATTTCCAGAACCTTTAGGACAAGGACGGGAATACTTGTTCCCCACAGCTGTGACAATCCTGTAATTGGAGGAAATGTTCACTTCTCTCCTGTAAGCCAAGGACCTACGTAAGGGCAGTCTGTGAGGCAGGTCCTGGCTCCTCAGACTGCTCCACAGGATTGATCACTGTAGAGTCAACTAACATATAGTTCAATAAAAGGTAAGCAGTGATCTTAAAGAAAAGAAGCAAAACCACAGCAAAACGCCAGCAGTTACTACATGTCATGTAATTGTCATGTATCCCAAGAGCTGGCTGGTGTAATTGGCTTGAAGAATGACAGAACAAGGTACTGAGCAGCCACCTTCTGATGGCTACAGTACTGGCCTTCTAGCATGCTGCTCCAAAACCTGACAGAGCCCAAAGCTTCTTGTAGGTAATTCTAGAAACAAAATGCAATCAAGAGGATTTGGCTTATTTGTGAGCAAAGCCTGGCCCTGCTTTCCCCTTCGTTTGCTGAAATGTGTCACATTTGTGTGGGACTTGTGTATGTTCAAGCAAATGCATCTTTCAAGCAAAAGGCTTCTTGCACTGCATGGGTGTGTAGCTCAGCTGCAGTCTGTAGGTTAAAGCTATGCTTGAGAGCTTGGCTTTAAGTAAGGGTGGTGCATCTTCCAGCTCAGGCTGGGAGAGGTTTCTGGTTCATCATGGTGAATGTGAGTGCCTGTCTTAGATCAGCCATGGAGGAGGGCTGAATCCTTCACTGTATCTGTCCAAACTCTGCCCCAAGCCATGGTCAATAGAAGTACTGATCTGCTAAGGAATTATATAGCAAGCATAGCTCTCCAAATTGTATTTGTCTTCCAAAAGTTTCTTGGAAAACTTATCTGTTTAATTTGCTGCAAAATATTTTCTGTGTCTCTGAGGATACATTATTGAAGATGCAAAAACTCCAGGTACTAAATGGAGTTGTTTGTCTTCCTGTTCATGAGCTAAGTTTTTATTCTGGAGGAAACTTCTGTCCTTGCTTACACCTCTGTTTCTCCTAAAGTCAGAGGTGCATGTTTCTGAGCACATTGTATCCGGGAGGTATGTAATGAAACAGTTTAAATTTGCACAGGCAGAAAAGAACAAGTCAAATACATGCTCTATTTGTAAATTGGAACGACTTGGCACAGCACTATTTAGTCTCAGGTAGAGATTTCCAGAATGTAATTTAATTATGTTTCAAAACACAAATATTCTGGTTTTCTTAGATCTGAAGGACATGAGGAAGATGGAAATGCAATGAATCAAAGGTATTCCTGCCCCTCTACTCTGCCCTCGTGAGACCTCACTTGGAGTATTGTGTGCAGTTCTGGTGTCCTCAACATAAAAAG
>WYDI02021960.1:0-30321 GCA_009867235.2 Psittacus erithacus | reverse complement strand
GCAGAAAAAAAGGATGATTCTAAGCATTAGCCCATGACAAGATCATTGGCTATGGCAATGAAAGTTTCCAGGGTCTTCCGGGGTTTGGAAAACGTCTGAAAAACAACTATTTTGACAAGAACAGTTACGAATCTCCTAAACTTTCGACAGTCATTCAGATTGTCAGCATATGCAGAGACTAAAATAAAGCAATATGAAATATGTCAGGCATTTTGACTTTACATGCCTGTATCCATTTAGTGCAAGAGTCAAAAAGGTTATGAAAAAATCAAATAAACTTTAATAACATCAAAATTCAACTTTCAGAATTATGGATGATCAGTATTAACACAAAAAGATTTCTGAGGGAAGAGACCTCTTTGATCTAGGAGGCAGAAGTATAATGAAATGTTATGGCTGGAAGCTGAAGGTAGACATATTCAGAACAGAAATAAGGAAAACATGTTTAAGGATGAATGTAATTAACTATTGGAACATTATACTTAGGAGGACAGTGAATATTTCATCACTTGACATTTTGGAATCAGTCATTTTAGTAAAGAAACACATTAGTACACTTCCAAGTGGTTATGAATTTGATGCAGGAGTCAGCCTAGTGGGGAGGGAAAAAGAAACAGGCGGATGAGAAATATCTATTAGAGGTCTGTTCACAAATTCAGTATCCTGTTACTAATATAATGCATCTTTTTTCCCCCTTCTATATTCTGCTTATTATAGTGATGAGAGCAACTGTCCATTTCTTTTTCCTTACTCCCTATAATTAATACAGCAACAGAAAAAGGGTTAATGCCATTGAGGGTATTTCATAGTCAGTAGTTAGATTAAGGAGCTCTGGTAAGTGATAGAGTTATTTGTAGGAGAACTGTTCTGTGACACCAAAAAGAGCAACTGACATTGAGTACCAGTGATGATGATACACAAACCTTAAAGGCTGTGGGTTTTGTTTCCAGGAGACAGTAACTGGTCTGTAGGATAGGTCTGGGAGGTAGGGTCATTAGTATATATGGTAAATGTCATCTGCAGTAATTAAAATTAAGACTGTGGATATAGTTTCAGCCGAATCACTTTAAAGAATGGTTAACTGGTGAAATTCTCTTCCTCTGAAGACCCTCTGCTCATCTTCCTGTGGAACACTTGAATAATCTCAGTGTGCAACCTTTTCATTTGCAGTCTGTGTGGTTTTGCACAGAAAAAAATTCATGTGAAACAAATAAAATATTTATTTTTATGTTTATTCTTTCTTACATTCTCTCCACTTCTGTACTGAGATACCTGGTCAATGGTAAAGAGATCCCACAGCATCCATCAAAAAAAAAGGACAATTTAACCCTATCTGTAGTAATTACCCCATGTATAAACCATATTCATTTAAAACCTGCTGAATCCAGCTTGAATATCACAAAGACAAATGACACATTATGATTTTTTTAGTTACATATCTGATAAGAGCTCCAGAGAAAAGGAAGTTTTCAATATTCCCTAAACATGACAAGACGAAAACCAGCTTAGGACCAAAGCTGCTTATTCTAAGAAGAATTTTTCTGTTTTACTTTGTTTCTTAGTTGTCCCTGTAAACTATTATTGAACCAGAAGTAATACATGTGACAGTCACAAGCTTGAGCTGTTTTCTCTTTCTATATTTCAGCTGGTGGTTTTGAGTGGGAAAAAAATGAGTCTGCTGATCCCAGGGTTGAGCAGGATTAGATTGATGCCTCTACTCTTTGTGCTAACAAGTGACCTTAATTCACATATTCTATTTATTTGAATAAATTGTATTTATTTGCTGCATTGATTCAGTATCATATTTTTTAAATATTTATGGAAGAAGCCTTTACATACATACAACTGATGTTTGTCTTTGGGCTGCAGCCAGAGAATGAGAAGTGTATGGCGTGAACAATGAGTTTGGATTATGCAGTGTTTATTGCTTTTCTATTTTATCTCTTTCATACAATAGACAGAAACTTTCATCTGTTATGAAGTACAGTACAGTTTGCTCCACATGATGGTATTAAAGACTTACTAGATTTTTTTCCTAACCCACCCTGTCATTTCTGGTTTTGAATGTTCCTTTATGCATCTACACATCTTTTTTTGTTAATAGAACACAAATATTTTACTATTTCCTAGACATCCTATGTTCTGTTAATAATTTAAGAATGTCACACTCCATTTAAGTGTCAGGATGAAGACATCTGGTTTAATCTCTCCTTCCTGTAAGTACTTCTGACTCCCTTTTTGTCTGTATAATTCTGTCTTGCAAGGAGCCTTTTGCAAACTAATGTTCTTAAGAACACTGTAGATGAAAACAGCTCACTTATGGCATTATAAAGAAATGAAACTGGCAGTGGGTGAATACCTGGGGAAGCAAGATATTAGAAAGGAAAAGAAGTAATTTAACTACAGTGAAGCAGCCTAAAACCTCAGAGCTGAAATGTAAGATAATGAATTAAAAATGAGTAATATGTATTTCTTCTAAGTGAGCTAAATGCTGTTTAGAGGTACCAGACTGTCAGTTCTGAAGAAGGTGTCTGTGGAAAGGATGCTAACACTAGAAGAGTGCAATTTTTTTCTCCGTCACTGGGCATTCAGTCTGGTCAGTGCAGGTCTTAGTAAGGACAAATTGCACAGCTGGCTTTCTGCAGTCTTTCTCTTGGTGATTTGGATCTATTAGACATTGATCAGGAATGATGGATTAATTTGATATAAAGTCATCTTCAAGTTGTAATTGGTGATGGTTATTTGCATCCTACTGCACAGCTTTGTGTCTCCTAGGTAATGCTTTGTCCAGGTAAACAGAAATAGGAACAAAGTGAAAAACAATAAAATTAATAATAATAATTAATAATATACAACTTGTGTGGGAGCTTTGGGTAACAGCTTCTCAGTGTGACACGTTAGAAAAACTCATTAACTAATAGTATATCAATTTTCTTTACCAGGCTTGTATAAGGCATTTCAAAGGTGATGGCAACACTTCCAGTTTTAACATTTCACCCTAAAAACTGTAAAAATCCCTGATACAATAACATTCTGTCTATAAAAAACCGGAGCATAATAAAGTGGTGACAAAAATCACGAGGGTACATATACTTTACAGTTTGAAACTATGGCTAATGATTTCATTAAATTTACAAACCTGTGCTACTGTTTAACAAGGTAAAAATTGCCACTGTCTAAACAGCCTGCAAAACCTGCAAATACATTCTACAGAATTTACTGAAAAGTAACATGCAGTCAGGGGAATGTGTTTGCCTTTTCACACGACCCGGCAGGATTGAAGCTGATAGATATACTAATTTGGGAATAATATTATTCGTACACTTCTTTCCCAAAGAAAATCAAAGAGGACGTATTAAAGAGTTCACAGAAATAAGCTAAGGATTTGAACAAGACAGTGAACAAAGCAGACTTTAAAGAGTGGAATTAAGAGAAATTCTGTGCATGTTTGAAGACTGTGTACAGAAATGAGTTACAGAAGAGAATTGTAGCATGGCTGGGGTTGAAAGGGACTTAAAGCTCATCCAGCCCCAGCTCCCTGCCGTGGGCAGGGACACCTTCCACTAGACCAGGTTGCTTCAAGCCCTATCCAACCTGGCCTTGAACACTGCCAGGGACGGGGCAGCCGCAGCTTCTCTGGGCAACCTGTGCTGATGTCTCACAAGATTCAGCTGGTCCTTTCAAGCCCCTTCCCTGACTGGGAGGACTGATGAGAAAGTGACCTGCACTCCAGAGTCCTTGACCACCACTAGTACTCTGTAAGCCTTCTTGATACTTCTCGGGCTGCTTCTAGCTGCATAACTGGTGCCCACGTGAAACAGCAGAGTATAATACTGGAGTATGAGGTTTGGTAGTTTTTGGTAACTTCCCTGGTAAGAGTCATTGGTAAGCAGCAGATTTCTCTAGAGTTGTCAAATGGGTACCTCTGTGCCCCTCAGAAAAGTTGCCTAATACTATCCATCACCCATCACCTCTTCTTAGTTTTACTGGCTGTTACATCAGCAGCAGATTGGGCTGCTGTACTCACTTCCAGCATCTCTCCTGCTGTGGTTGATCTTCCTACTTCAGTCCGCAGGGCAGTGAAACGGCTCTGCAAAGACATCTCAGGCTTCAGGGGAAACCTTCCTCCAACAGGTCCTTGCCATTGCAAGCTCCCATTCCTCTACATTATTGGCTCTTCTCCCTTCTGTGTGTGCTATTAGGGCAGTTCTTGGCTATTTGGCTGTGGGTCCACTGCAGACTTGGAACCAGCTGTCCAGCTACTTAGCCTCTCTGGTGCTATATAGCCTCCTGCAGCTCATCCACCCACTGCAGGAGGTCCTCCATCAGGGCACACCATCTGCAGGCAGGTCTGCTGCCTGTCCCTGCCCCAGGAGAAAGGTCTGGCATTTCCTGCAGACAAAGGTCTGCACCGCAACCTCCTTTAAGCAGCTCCATATGTGATCATCCCTTGATAAATGGGTAAGATTTGAAATTAATGAAATGGCAGTAAAAATAATTAGGTTTGCCCTGGCATCTTGGGAGTGACTGTGCTTTTGGTACTAAGCTAAGATGCTCTTGGGAATGGGGAGAGAGGTCTTTCTGTAACTCTGGTATGCTGATCTTTTTCAGTATAATTTAAACCATCTCAATGCTGACAGTCTAAGTATGGTTATTGGAAATATTTCAATCAGCAATAGATAAGTCAAGAATTTCTCACATGAAACCAAAAAAAAAATGCTACTTTTCTTCGACCTCCTGGACCACAGCTCTGTACAATTGATTATTCTATTACAAAAAGCATAGAAAGAGATAAGATGGAGAAACTTATGGAAAGCTAAAATCTTGCCCCTACCTCCAGGGAACTACACTGTCTCCAACGGTATATTTGATGGTTTTATTCTAGAACACTGACTCTGACTGATACTGATACTCCATCTGTACAGTAGAAGTTATCCTATTTTTTCTATCCACAGCTCGCTGCTTTTTACCCTTCTGACCTTAGGAGCAGATGAATGGACACCCAGTATCAACTGAGATACAAATATTTCTTCTTTAAATTTTATATATCTCTTCCCTCAGAAAATAAAAATGATTCCTTAGATATTGTCTAATTACTACAATGAGACAAGTAACAAAGTCCAGATACATAACAAAGTCTTTGCTAAGTGGAAGAGGAGTGATTCTGTAAGGATGCAATAAAATATGTAATAAATAGCACAGCAAAATGCGAGAACCAAAATTCATGGCTTAGACATTAGTAAGAATCATACATTAGAAAGCTTAAAGCAAATGGCTTCTTTACTTTTGTTTTAATTATAAAACCAATAATATTTCAGTGAGAAATTGCATAACTGTGCAGTTTGTAAATATCCATTAATGGAATTATGAGCTATTGTTCATTTTTATTTGTTCTGGTTTACTGTTTCCTTCTGTTTTGGTTGGAAAGAAATCAATTTTGCAATGCAAATTAATTCTACATTTACATAAAATCATTCACCAACATGATTTTTTAATCCTACCATTAAAACATATCTTGCAGTTAGGAATTGCAGGATATTTCTGTATATATAATAGGTACTGTATAATTATTATTAACTACTTTATGACTCAAAATAATGAAAAGCAATAAATTGACACTGAAAGGTCTATCCAGCAGAAATATCAGACACATCCTATCCTTGTAAACCTCCATTGCCACACAGTGGTTTGAGACAACTGATCTCTATTCTAAACGTGGAGTAATTTATTGCATCTAGAAGAAAAAAAATACATCTTAACACACCTTCCTTCCACCCCTCCCTTCTTCCTGGGCTCAACTTCACACCCCAGTTCTTCACCTCCTCCCCCCAAGTGGTGCAGGGTGATGGGGAATAGGGATTGTGTTCAGGTCATCACACATCTCTACCACTCCTTTCTCCTCAGTGGAGGACTCACACTCCCCCGCTGCTCCAGCATGGGGTCACTCCCACAGGATACAGCCCTCCAGGGACTTCTCTAGGGGGAGTCCTTCCCATAGCTGCAGTTCTTCACAAACTGCTCTGATGTGTGGTCCTCCCTGGGCTGCAGGCAGATATCTGCTCCACTGTGGACCTCCACGGGCTGCAGGGGAACCTCTGCTGCAGCATCTGAGCACCTCCTGCATCTTTCTGCACTGACTTTGGTGTCTGCAGGGCTATTCCTCTCACATATTCTCTCTTTTCTCTTTGGCTGTAGTTGCTCAGGGTTTTATTCCCTTTCTTAAATGCATTATTCCAGAGGCACTACCACCACCACTGATGGGCTCAGCCTTGGCCAGCAGTGGATCTGTCTCAAAGATGGCTGCATTGGGTCCTTTCTCACAGAAGCCACCCCTGTAGCCCACTCAGTACCAAAACCTTGCCATGCAAACCCAATACATAGTCACAAGGGAAAAGAATGGCTAAAGCCTGGAAACTGAGCTCTACTCCTTTTCTCTTTACAGTTGATAAGAAATGCCAGAAACTGTACTGGAAAGCTTACAAAGCAAGGATATTTTAAACAGAACCTTTCATCATCAGAAATCATTGTTACCTCAGCTACCATAGTGAACAATATTACTGCAGAATCAAATATACAGAGAGAATAGTAAGTTGCCCTAAATGCAGGAACTAAGCCTTACAATTTCCCCATCATATGCAGGATTATCATCTACACATAAATATCCTACGGGGAAGCACTGAGTGATCTCAGTCTTATCATGTTTTATAGATATGTACCATATGGATGAAGGGGAAATGTCTACATTGACAATAGAAAGCACTGAACAAACAAAATACTATCTCCGGGGCCCAAAGATAGCCAAATTTACATCAGAAATGAGTTACACATTTTAAGATGAAGGTTAATTAACCATTTCAAAAGTTTATCCAAGAACATGAACAGTTCCATCAGCTAAAGTCTCCAAATCAAGATTAGATGCCTTTTTAAGCGATATTAGCAAGTTTAACCAGATGATTTTAGGGAATTAATATAGGCATCAATGGGTAAAATGTTATGAGTAGAGTGTTCTGGCTTTAGAGTCTATAAATGTAACAAGAAAGGCTTAATGGTAGTGGACGATTTGTCAGACAGACTCCCACTGATATGGAAAATGACCCAAAAGCTAACTGCAAGCATAAAATGTTATCTAGCTCTTGCCAAATATTTGCCTAAGAGGTGTCTTTGCTCTGGAAAGACTACATTAACATGTCCTCAATGCGGTCTTTTGCAATTCATGAATCAGCACTCATAAGATTTAGAAATAAGGATAAATTAAGAAAAAATTAATCTGAACGCATATCTGACTACACTTGGGGGAGTGGGCTGTAGCTTTTCATATTTACCTATTCCTTACTATGATTAATGATGTAAGTGAATCTGAGAAAGTTTGAAAGTTTACTCATGTAAGCATGCAAAACCATTTGAGTTTAGTTGAACTTACCCATAACTATCTGTTCCATAAATTCAGTTAGAGACATGATAAATAAGCTTTCTCATAAGAGCTTCCCTAATATATTTTGCCATGCCCTACTTAATATCATTTTCATGCTTTATACTAAAGATATTTTTCATTTATTTTCTTCTTGAACTTAGTACTTCTAAAGAGGTTTTTTTTTTGATATATACTAACAGACTAGTGTATTTGGCATGGAATCTGTATTCCTCCACCTGGTATTATTACAGATGCACGACAAAGCTATATAAATGTCATCTAAGTCTTGAAGGAGTATCTACTCCAATTTCTTGAGCCTAACTTTGCTTCTGAAAGAAAGCCGAATTAAGACTTCTATAAGTGATATGTACAAAGAAAGCAAAGAAATTGGCAGGGTCAATAGTTCCAGCTATAAAATGTGTGTGAGCATTAAGCAACACTTTCTAAGACCTTGCATAGCAACACTTTCGCTTTGGGATCAAGTTCAAAGCTGCTTTTGTATTCTTAGGGATCTACATCCTTGTTTCAGGCTACCTCAAACTTTGGTCATGCTACCAATTTTCTCTGTGGTCCACCCTGACATTTTCCATCTCTCAGGACAAGATGCCTCCTGTTCAGACTTCCGGATTTCTCTGCTTTGTAGTGTTCCTGAAGAGCCTACCCAAACTCCTGTCGTAGTTAGTTCTTATATCACCCAGTCAGTTTCCTATGTACCGCAGGCCACTTAATGTCATTGAATGACCTTCTGAGTGGCAGCATTCACTTTTTATTCCATACACTTGTACAATTTTGAGGCTTTCAGAAGGCTGAGAAGTTATCTCTGTTTTTGTAGTTTGATGCGATTATTATCTGTTAAGGATTTGTGTTTTGTTTTGAATTTATATTATCCTGTTTCTAAATTCCAGCCATTCTACCTGGTTAAAAGTCTTTTAATACTTGGTATTTTCTTTAGCAAGAGTGTTTATGAGCTCCAGTGAGGCAATCTCTCAATCTCCTTGTGAAAAATCAAACATGCATCACTCTGTGCCATTTCTCAGTCTTTGAAACCCATTATTTGTGCCTCTTGTCTGTGCATTTTTCAACTGTTAAAATCCTACTAAAATCACAGTGTACTCCGTGAGTATGCAGTATTCTAATACTGGGCTCACAGACACCACAAGCTACTGTTAACTTTGGTTTTTAACAAATTAATCTCAGCCTTCTACATCAGGAATCACAATCACATCATTGCTCTACAAGTTTGATTTCACAACTCTTTAATCTTTATACCTTATAAATTTCCAGCACACACAGTCTCCCATTCTGCGTGGCTGGCATTCATTGTTCCATGATCTCTGCTGCTTTATTCAGCGGTGCTGACACATAATTTGATTGAGAGATCCGAAGTTACTAAGTAAAACAAACTGCTTTGTGTGGTTGGTGCACCCCCTTCTTGTTTAATATAACACAAGTCTTTGGGTCGTTTCCAAATTCTATCAGGAGTAATTTCAGATCTGTCTCTGGATGATTGATCAACATATTCAGTATTGTATAGGAGTATTTCCTATGAACACTTCCAGCTCAGTGTTTCCTTTCACCTCAATCTTTTTGACTGTGAATTTAACCTAGAAGACCTTCAGGAGTTTCTCTTTACTGTGACAGGAGAATAGCACAAGGGATTAAATGTTTTGTGATGTCTCTACACCAGAATGATAACATCACATTTGCATTTTTGTAAAAACTAAAAAGAATTTGGTTCTTACCACATGGCACTCATCTCACAAACTGAAACAATCAAGAGCCTTCTGGACAAATAAAGCTGGAAGTTGCACATGAGATTAATAAACACACATCAGCACATTTGCTTCACAGCTGCAACCTTTGCAAGCACGGGAGAGAAAACCACATTATCAGCAGCTGACAACAGGTACGATCGTGACACAAGACTGCTGCTTGTGAATTCAATTTGGTCACATTAAAAGTTGATCTAAGGCTGTATCATTGCAGTCATGAGGCAAATTTCAGGCCTGATATGAATTTTTTGTTGTTGTTTGTTCCATCATTTTATCATTTATGCCTCATACATCAGAATGCACAGATGACCTACAAATATACAAGTCACAAAGAGCATCTGGCAGCTTTGTGCTCAACCACCCATCACTGCATGCATCACTCGCAAAATAATATAGGCATACCTTAGGGCGCTGCTATTCACACCAGCAGCTGTGTCAATGTTTCTACAAGGAATTCAGATTTTCATGGATTTTAGTTGGCTATAAAACTTGCTTTTGTCCCGCTAGTGACTGACTGTTATGAAGGGGGTTTTAATGTTGTTTTAAAAAGAAAATAAAATTGACAGATTTTAAGAACTAGAGCGCCAGCTTTATGTAAGTATTGATATAAGGCAAGTTTTTCAATGCAGCACACAGTATAAAGCCTGAGTTACAGGGCATTTACTGGTTTGTTTTCAAGACCCAGTGATTTATTCATGTTTTGTTATCAGCTATCCTAAAACCACAGAGCAACTCCCAGTTTGCTAAAGCAGAGTGGTTCCTTGACTGCCATGTCAGTGGTTTCTCCAGTAAAAGACGAGTCTAGCACCCAGGCTAGAACACCTGAATTTACTGCTGTATATGCAGGAAATTAGAATGCTGATTAGCTCTGCCGTAGCTATGAACAGAGCCTTAAGAGCTTATTCAGTGAAGGTGGCTATTGACCAGCTCTTTATCTGAGCCCCATCAGCTAACATTGGAGCTTAGGGTTCAATTCATTGGTCAAAAGCAACTAGTGTCATTTGAGACATCCTACATGACCCGCAACCACCAATCCAGGGTACGCGTCTTTCATCATCATGTATTATAGAGTCATAGAATAGTTATGGCTGGAAAGGACCTTAAGATCAGCGAGTTCCAACCCCCCTGCCATGGGCAGGGACACCTCCCACTAAACTACATCATTCAAGAGTTCATCCAACCTGGCCTTGAACGCTGCCAAGGATGGAGCATGATGCCACAGATCTACTACTGCTTTTGAAATGGCTCCAGATGGCTGCTTTTCAGCAACTGACTCAAGACTCTCACATATATACATCCACATTTAGATGTATCAGAATCTGCAAGCTGAGTCCCACCCCAAATTTTCATGTTTCTCCTCAAGCAGTAGAAGTACTAAACCATACAATGATAAAAATAACAGGAACTTTTGTCCTAATTCTGGTTGCAGGCTGATTTTGAAGTCAGGAAATGTTTTAGCATTCATTTTTTTCCCTGCTGAATGTTTGGAATTGGGGGTATTCCAAACACAGACTGCTATTCACTGCTTAATCTTAATTAAAAAGCTTCACTTCACAGTGGCTGTGTGTCTGTACATTTTGTTCTGGTTGAAGTAACTAAAAAAAAATAGTAGTCACCAGTAGATAGAAAACACAATATATGTGGTTTCCTTAGATGAACCATCTTCCTAGAACATTTCTGAATAATAAAGTAGTCATAGCCTGTTATTGTAACTAGTAAGAAAGCTAAAAACTTTCATTTAAAAATGCCAGAGCTGTGATTAGCAGCTTTATGTGCAAGTCTTCTTTTTCTGGACTGCTGCATGGCAATGGTCTTCTCTAGAAATTCTTGCTACAAATGACCTGTAAAGTCACAAATGAATAAAGAGATGAAAGAAAAGATTATTTTGGAAAGTAGTGTGTTGCTCTTCTCTATATAAAATCGCAGTTCAGCAAATCTGGCTATTGGGGTCTGCAAGAAAAGGTTTTCTTTCCCTTCTTCCTATTCTCTTCGCACTTGCCTTTCTATAAAAATCCTCCAAAACTTCACTAAGTTAATGAAATGTCACCAAAGTAAAAAGAATCAATTTCAGGCCATTTATGTTGTCTCACATTTGATCTTCTTCTTGATGTTTTACTTGTCTTTGTCTTCCTGTCTTATTTCCCAAGAGAACAAAATAAGCAGTATCAGAGTCCAGTCTATCACTGGATTTTTACACCTGTATAAAGCCATTTATTTCAGCACTTTATGCAGGTATGAAATTTGATTTATAATGTTTGGATGTGCACATCCACAAAGTGATAAGTTACAAAGGATGCATGTTTGAGAGAAGTTAATGAGCTGAGATTCACAATGTTATTTTTCAACTTCAGGTTTGTTATGGATTTGTTTTTTATTAAATGTCTGAGAGATAAGGTATAAAGTTTTAAGATTTTGGAACTGAAATATGAAAAGATCTTTGCCTGTCATGACAACAGCAGATAAAGTATCAATAATTGCTGTTTTGAATACAATCTAAAATTGGATTTCTTTCCTTCCATGACAAAGTTGATAACAAAGCAAAATGAAACATTCCAAGAATGTACATTCCATATTTCTGAGAATAAATATGATTACTTTGATGATCAACCTGGAAATTGGTTTCATGTACAGCACTAAAATAAGCAATGATTTGCAATCAAAGAAGACTAGAACTTTGAATTAAAATTACAATATTAATATGGTCCATTGCCTCTGTCCATTCCTTATGTTATTACCTACAAAGTTCCATTTTCTTTTGATTTTGTATATGAAGCTTTTGTTCATATCATGTAATTAAAGTATAAATTCAGCATCCTAGCTTTGATATTCCTGAGATTTAAAATTCCTCTGAAATGTTTTTGAATAATCTGTCTTCCTAAAGGATGCACATACAACATCACATCTACTAATGTTGCATGTGCCAGTAGTTGCACTCAGTATTACTAGAATGATATTCAGAGTAAAGTCATATTTAACCTAAGAAGGACAGCAGAATTTTTCTACGTCTATAACACATAGCTTAGATTCAGACAGATTCAGATTCAGTCAGACCGTCAGATTCAGTCAAAATTTGAATAAAAAATGTTTCAAATAAAACCACAAGACTCTGGGGGTGGGGAAAGAGTCTGAAAGTTGCATTCTATATAGGTTTTACCTTCAGAATCCAGCGTGGAGCATGGAGTTATGCAATTTGAAGCTTTCAAGTGTATCTGTTTTGAACAGACCTCTGTTGATTGGTTCACTCTGTATACCAAGGGGGAAAGAGGAAAAGCAAGCTGTTTAATTCCCACCTTTTCACCAAAGCGTGCTTGAGTAACAGAGAAGAATAATCTGCAAAAAACCCAAAGGATTTGGAAAAATTTTCTTATGGCATCCAGGATTCTGCCCCTTCAGAAGGGTGAACCATTTAACGTTCTGCCAATGAAAACTGGAGAAAACTTTCCTTGAATATATCTATTAAACTGGAGAATCTGTTTTGTTAAACATTTAACATGTATCAAGCAAATTTAGCCTTTCTTTTTTTTTCTTCCCATAGGGCAAGTAACAGTTTCCTTAATGTAATTTATTCTGGTCCCCAACCAAGCTGGCATTTAAGCATGTGCATAACTTTAAATACATGCTTAGTCTCCTTGAACACAATAAAGCTTCTCAGATGCTTGAGTAGCTTACTAGACTGGGACCTATAGGCTTAGTCCAATTTCAAGCTGTCTTTTCATTTATTTTAATGAGTATTAGATTGGATGCTGTATGAATTCATTTCACCATTGTCATCTTCCAGTATTCTACCCCAGGGACTGAACGCAAATACTTGAGATTCAACATGTGTTGCTTATCACTTTCAATTAGAAAATATGCTACGTTTCCTATTTTCCTGTTTTTTGAATGGGTGAACACAGAAGGACTTCCCATAGGATGCCTTCCAGATTTAAATCTCACCTTCTGCAGATGCTCAAATGAGGCTTTGAGTTTCATTTGCTGTGAACATTTGTGCCAGTAAAACTTTATTGTCCGGATGTGTGCAGAAAGGACGTGAGCATTTGAAACCCCACACTGCTCAATGTTTTCTACATCTTTCACTGTTGCTGATGAACAGATGAGAGCTGGCTACAGGAACCAGCCAGAGAATTTAATTTTGTCAGTCACATTTTTGAATGAATTATTTGAAGTTTCTCTAAATACTCAAGTGCTGAGAACTGTAATGAGGCCAACACAGAATAAAATCTTTCAAGATGATACCAGCGTTCTGTTCAGAGTGACAACAGAGATGGCATCCAGTGCCTCACACAAAGGGATTTATGAAAGTGAACGACAGCTGACAGAAAATGTTTGAATATGCATTAAAGTTGGGAGAGTAGTAAGGCCATTTTCTGTTTAAACTCTCACATTGCACAGATGAGAATTGTTAAATAGCTGCCACATTCAACTTCAGGCGTTCAGTTTCAGTGGTGAGAAAAGTGTTTGTGAAGTGTTATAAGCACGCATGAGTTGTATTCTGAATGATTGTACTTGATGATAACACTTGTGGGTAAATAGATTATATGTTTTCAGGGGAAAAATCTGTCTCCAAGAGGGGATTATGTAAGACAGAGTTTATATTTATCCCTATACACAAACTTAATCTATTACAGAATTCTACAGAAATACAAGCCAAAATAATAAGTTCACTTTACAGACATAAATCTTGTGGTGAAGGTGTTTGTGTCTACAAATGAAGGAAATTCCCTTTAAACTTGAATAATTAGAAGCTGGAGAGCAAGGGCATAGATGAGTAGAAAAGATGAAGAACTGTTTCATGTGGAAATAATATTCTAAAACTTGGGTTATCAATCCAACAGGACAGATTCCCTAATACAACAGCTACCTTTTAAATTAGCTCCTGTAAATTAACCAGCTCTAGTAAACACTGGCAGGATCTTATCACTGTATTGCACCATATAGTCTACAATATTAAAATTCCACTAAAGAAAACTTAGTGTGAGATAAGGCAGACATGAATGATCATTTAACATTAATCCTGATGACAACCATTTCCACTTTGCTATTGAAATTGCCTCCTTCCAACATTTTCATTTCCAAATACAATACAAACAACATGCTCTAATCAATCATGTATACATCCGCCATAATTTTTAAACAAGGCCCTGTATCTTAGATATACAAAGCAATGAAGATAATTTATCTTCCTTCTTGCTTTGCAGCCTCTATAAATGAAAAGAAGTGTAGACAAAGGTAAGTTGGTACAGAGAAGTTTCAGGTAAAATAGAGTTTTAGGTACCATAGGTAGTTTCAACACTGACTTTTGAATTCAGCATTCATTTAATGATGAATCATAGGTATTGATTACAATCAGACATAGTCCAGTCCAGAGAATGTTCAGGTGGGGTAGATGGTACAAAGACCTGTTCCTAAATCCCCAGTGTTTACTCTGAATGGACTTCAAAATCTGCAATTATGTTTTATGTTAAGCACCTCCACACTGGCCTACTTTTCAGAGGAGAATTATCAGTAAGAGTAGTTAGCACTCAATACCTCTAAAAGTAAAAATGCATCAGATCACATTGGCAAGTCACCAAGAGATGTTTTAATTCATTTATCTGAGCCTGGAATGGTGATTTTACTACCCACTACAAATGAGGGTGGAAGGACACAAGTATCTTCTCCCACTTCACACTTAAACCTTCTAGTCACTCTTATTTGAACAAGTCAGCACAGTAAAATCTCCAATTTGACAGAAAAATATAGATGAGAAATCCTGTATCAAAATTCATTTATTCCTAATATGTATGTAGATAATTTCACTGATCTCTAAGGAGGCTGGCATAGTAGAGAACAGAAAATGGCTCTTTTACTAAAAATAAGGGCCCTTTATGCTGACATCTCCCACACAGATCAGTATAATGGTACCACTGGAAATTTTGCTTAGAACATGATCTGATAAGAATGTAAGTTTCTTTGGGTTTCTTTTTCCTTTTTTTGTGTGTTTTGTTTTTTTTTTTCTGGAAAAAGCAATTTAACATAGCTACTACATGGAATAATTCTGTAAATGAAGCCAGCATTTCATTCAGTCTCCAACAGAAGATGCAACTGGAGATTTTAAAAGGTGAGCAGAATATTAAATGAGAAGGAAAGAAAATACAGCCAACATTTTTATTGCAATTCACAATGACAATGGAAAAAGATGTTATGGAAAATATATGTAAAATGACTAGAAAATTAGGCACATGTAACAATGGCTCTGAAAGAAACATGAGCTAAGAACTGCGATGAAGAAAAGGGAGGATAAAATGCAACTGTTATGCAGGCAAACACGAACAAGGGTTCAATCAATTCATGCAAATGCAAATCAAGACATTTAACATTTTGAAGAAGAGCAATACAATGCAGCAGGAAGAATTTGTAGACAAGAACATGTTCTGGGGACCTGATGAATTCCACCTGAAAAGACATTCACTTATGTTAACCTCAAAAAGAAATATTCAGAATGAGTCACGGCTCTGTCTGACTTCACTGCATACAAAGCAGGCACTGGTACCCATGATGTATTAAACTTAGAGTAGGAAGAGGAAAAAAATCCCTATCCTGAGTATACCTACAAGAAGAGAATTGTGTTGCTAACAAAGCATTTGCTTTTATTAGTTGCAAGCATGCCCAGGAGCTTAAGTCCCAGGAGTTTAAACCTTGCAGTCTAAATTTTGTGGTGCCAGAAAAAAACCAAAATCAAAAGTTTCTTACAGCTAAGAAGAAGAAATTGGTTAGGGCTGTTATAGCCAAACATTAGGAATAAGACTAGGGAACAAAGTGTCTGATTAAAACAAAACCCTAGGACCTTTTAAATATTTACCTTTCAGTTATATGCTAGCTATTGACAAACCAACACACACCTAGGAAAGTTTCACATGTCAGAGTTCATACTTGGTGACATACGATGAGATGATCGCCTCTTCTATTAGATAAAGTGCCTTTAATACCAAACCAGGATATTATGTAATTCATATATTTGAATAAAGAACTGTTATTATCTCCCCGTTCCCTCCAAAATGAACAATGCTGTAAATCTCTTGTCTGCTCTAGGCTGACCAAAGCACATGCAAAAGGCAGGCTGAATGTGAGTGAGACCTGGGGGCAAGAAAATGCTTTCTGGAGAAAGAACACAGTTTCCAACAGCACATAAGATGGCTAGAAAAACCCACCTGCCCAGACCAGAAGCATCCAAATCTTCTTATGTCCATGTTGATTGTCTTTGAGGTATTCAAACTTTGGTCAATATATATTGTATATACACAAGAGTGTACATACACATTAAATGACAACATTCTGAATGTTATACTTGAATATGTCCCTGTCTGCCAAGTCACTGTGATATATGATTTTCAGTGGCAGATTTGGCAGACCTGTGGCATTTTGCTTCTCATTAGCCTCACAGTAAGCTGCCTTCTTCTGTAATACTATAAGGCACCAAATCCGTCAGTTATAAATATTATAAGGCTTTTAATATAAATATTATAACACTTCCAGGAAAGGCATGTGCTTTTCAATTCCATGTCAGTAGATCATTGTGAATACAAGCTTCTTGGTACTCAGTATTCTTCACATTTTCCTTGGTTTTAAGGTTTCACACATGGAGACCTCTCTTGTTACAGCATGTCCTCCCTCAGCAGATGATGTCTCACTAGATTATTTGCGTAAGAACAAATTACAGTTGCGATTGGGAGGCACAGTGATTGAGCCCTTATAAGATATCTCTTTTCCAACTAGATTTTCCTATCTTTCTAATTGCTTATTGCTCATTAATAGGTTTATGTAGACAAGGCAAATTTGTGTCTTATTTCTCATATAGTTATACCTCCTGCCTCTGCATTCTTCTCATTTTTACTAAGTTACGTCGTGTCTTTCAGATAAGTTTGCTAAAAAAAACCTCCTTTACAATTCTTTGCAATTCTTTTAAGAAGAAAATGTTTCACAAGAAAATAGCTGTTTCCATGGAATTTTAGTTAAGAAAATGTTTCAGGCTGAGATACATTTCTTTTTGTCAAAATGTTAATTGCTTATATAAATACATTCATGCATAGAAGTAAACGTTCTGTACATGCCAGTGCATTTATTTCTTATTGATACCCATTGATAAAAGTAAGTCAACAAATATATATAGAGAAAAAGAAACAAAGAAACCCAACTAATCAGTAATTTGGTATTTTGCTCACTACTATCATAGGCTATGAAAACTGTGTTACAAGATGTGTTCTAAATTAGACCTATCTATTCCAGGACAAATATGCAGGATAGAGATTAATTTATCTTGGATGGTCTGTAGTTCTTTTTTCTTGGTTTGTTTGTTTTAATATATCACTGATTTTCATGGAAAAGAAAAGTGGTTTTCTTTACTACCAAGGAACCTGCCTACATGCAGTGCTAAGTTAATACATAGCATGGCAAACTCGGAGCTATTACTTTTACATTAAGACTCTTTATTGTCACCTTGCTATTTTCCATTATTACTTGCCAGTTTAAAATTAAGGTATATATTATTTTGACAGTAAATTTACTTTAATGTTAAATAGATAATGAAAAACAAGCTAAGGAAAATGAAGATCATATAATTAGAAATTAAAACCAGTAACTTTCTAAGTGAATAAAAAAATCTACAAATTTGAGTTAATCTAAAATTTGGCAAAACAGAGTTGCAGATATAACTGGAAACTATGCAAAAACACCACAGGATTTTTTCTGTGTGAGAAATTCCTGCACTGTTAGAGAGTAGACTTATCTTGTTGCTACCAGTGTGAATGTTCAGTCTTACAGGGTGCACAGCACCGTGCAGAACTGCTGAGATACTTCAGTGGGAGTCAACTAAACTAATCACAGCAAGCTAAATTTTCTCATGCTTTGATTTTTTATTAGGATTCATTAAACATCAGTTATGCTGCACACTCAGAGAGGTTTCCAAGCGAGTGAACCTACCACTTTGTCATAGAAACACAGCAGAGCAGGAGCGTATAAACCCAACTCTGGGGGACCTTACCCCAGCTTAGTTTCTCATAATAGCATCATAATACCTTATAAATATTTAAAACTATTCCACCATCTGGGGCAATGCAAAATGAATTAGAAGAAGACATGCAGAAAGTCAAAACTGCATACAGACTACAGAATAATATGATCAGCTCATAAATAAACTCATATGATTTAAGGAAGAGTTAGAGATCCAGAGGTATTTTATGGCCTTTACCTGCTCCATAGTACTGGGGAACAGTGAGGCTTAAAGTACAGAATGTCTGAAATCTTAATCTAAAAGCATTAAATACATTCAACTATATGCTATATTTAAGTATTATAGAAATAATGTTAGCTTCCAGCATCCCTTAAGGTGAGTAAAATTCATATCTGCAAACCCACTAAGAACATTCAATCAATTAAAGACAGAAATGCAATCTCCATCAATAACAGTTTCTTCTCCTTATTTTCCAATATTAGAAATTAAGGATTCCCCCATGGAAAAAAAGAATTCTCTTCATTAAGCTCTGGATGAGTAACATAGCTTCTCCATCCATTTTATGCTACTCATTTCTCCCATCAAACAGATTTTGTTAAACATTTTTTTCACATTGGTTTAAAATCAACATGCAGATGGAATGTAAATAAAAAGTAGAATTAAAAAAACCCTTATGCTGTTTTTTGATGATCTCTCTAAGGGTATTGTCCTATGGTCATGCAAAAGGTCTGACTTGGTAAGGAAAAAGAAGAAAACATGGAAAGAATGCTGTTGTGGCTAAAAGCATAGGACGGAGCTGAGCAATCCAGCTTTACTTTTCCCTTTAGTAAAAGCTGGCCACATTCTTGTAGGCATATCCTTTACATGAGATATTTTAAACGTGTTTTATTAGCAACAGCTGAGGACAGACCCTCAAAAGTGCTTCGCATACAGAAGGCTATAAACACCTGAATAAAACCCAGCCTAGAGGTCATTTGTAACTTTGATTCTTCAAGCTCAGTCATGCAGTCCTCCCCCTTGAAACCAAGTGGGAGCTGAGGACACTTGGCTTATTGCAAAATCACATTCTGCCTCTTAGTTATCCTTATTTGTAAAATAAAGATAAGAAAATATACTCCCTTAAGCACTGTGCAAGGATAATATCATTAATGCTAGGAAAGCTTTTGAAGATTTGTGGACTGAAGGTGCCTATAACTACTCTTAATTCAGGTACATATTCAAAAACCCAGATGATTCTCTATGCCTTCCAGCTCTCTAAATGTCTCGGGGAGTTTACCCGAAATCTCTCTCAGACTTTTCAAGGCCTTTGACATGGTCCCACAAGAAATCCTTGTTGCTAAATTGGAGCAATGTGGGTTTGATGAATGGACTATTCAGAAAAAATAATATTAGGGCTCTGTTCCATAGTCATTATTTGCATTACTAAATACCATCATTATAAACATTTTTTTAAATTATCCCATAAAAAATGAGTCCATATATTTCACTGTTTAGACCTGCTGAGATTTTGTGGTACAGTGCTCTAAAGCAGGGACTTCCATAACATATTTACCCTTCTCTCTGCTTTTATGCTCTCATATCTTGCATTATGAATGAAGTATTAACAAAATCACAACAAATTCATGACTATGAAAGCTTATAGTTCTGTCATTCAGCTTCACATTGTAGCTATTTGAAATACCAATGTAATAATCAAGGAGAAGATGCCAAGTGAATCCATGGCAAATAACAGCTAAAAGAGATGAAATGAGCATTTTATAGCACAAAGGACTATTATGCTTTTGGCATCTATAAGAGATCAGGGGTGATATGTAAAAGAACTTTAAAAGCTAACATGAACAGATTCAATTAAAATGAACAGATATTAATACAGGATCAGATGATTTTGGCTTTTCGTGGTTCTAGGCGTATTTAAGATCATCGAAAGTTTTCCTTGCTATCTCAAAACCCCTGTGTATACCCAGCTGAGATTTGAGGTGGTTCACCGGGCCCTTCCTAAGCTCTGAGTAATCTTTTGACTAAAGAGAGATTGCTAAATGTCAGCATTACATCTGCACTGTACAATTAGATATTTCTGATGCTTTCTATTATAAAATCCCAAAATAATTGAGGAGCAAACACCCCTCATATTACAACATATTTCTGCAAATCCTACAGGTCATTTTAGGTCATGGAGTACATGTAACATATTTCTTATGAGAAAACTCTGAGTTTATATATCCCAACAGATTGCTGGGTGAAGTTTAGACGTTGCAGTGTCTGTACAACTACACTAAACCAGTCAGGTTTAAAAAAGTAGTGATGGAGCAGTTGATTTCTTGCTGTGAAAAAGGCTCTTAAAGTAGTCTTTTGTGATAGAGCTGAATTCCTTCAAATCAGCAATGCAAATGGAAATATTCTGTTATTCACTGAACCCAAACATAATGCAAGGAAGGGAAAACATTCTGTTAATCAAACTTTCTGATGTATACTTGAATGGGAAATTTCTCCTGCTTTGTGCTTCTTGATCTATAAACATAAGGCATTAGAACTTCTGTGTTGTCTGCTGCTGAGTCTGACACTTGGAAAAAGTGGATTTTTTATTCCCAGATCTACACTACTTCAGTTAAGTGATAAACCTCCCCTTCAATACATACTCCAGACCAGCACAGTAACACTAGGATTAAAATTTGGCTAATTAATTAAATTCAACCCTATCTTCACCCAAACCAAACTGGGCAAATTGAATACCTTGACATAATTGTATTTGTCTTTTTGTTTGTTGTATTGCAAGGCACAGTGTGTTTAGTACAGGGACACAGGAGAGATCTGGGCTCCTTCCCTTTTCACCAGCTTCACCCAGCAATTCCAAAGGAAGCAGATGAACTTCAGTGATAAAGAGGCATCTTTTCTCTCAGACTTATGTGTGCTGTTACTGTCTAGCTGAATTATCTGGGATGATTTCTCTTCTCTTTTTTAAATGTAATGATCTGTAAAATTAGCGTAAACCTCTAATATTTCACAAGCTGATTTAAACAGTGGTTAGCATATAACGTTTATTGTACTTGGAGCATAACGGGCTTTTGGGATGACATTATTTTCGTCCTTAAATAACTGATAAAATTTGTCTATGCTTATGAAATAACATTGTCTGTAATATACTCCCTTCTTAGTTAATATTTTTAAAGGAATAAGACATACTTCAGTTGGGGGCCAAGAAGAGGCATTTAGTTTACCTACAGTAATTTGAAAAGAACCCAACAAACATAAACCAAACAGAAACATAGCTTTAGTAACCTCCATAGGTTTATGCTATAAAAGATGAAAATCAATAAGTAATATGAGTGTACTATTCATTATTAATGGATCTATAATTAATCCATTCAACCATTCTTAAACAATGATAGAATTTTTTGCACCATCACTGATACAAACCACAAAGTGGATTGTTAATTGAAAACACCAAAGGGCTTTTAAAAGCTTTATTCAAGAAGGTGCAACTCCGCCCTGATTACATAGCATTTTGCACTGCGCAGCACTGCAGGTCTTAGCATGCTATTTACTTAATTCAGAAAGAATTTATTAAGATGCACTATATTTTTGTTTGCTGGACATTGTTTCACAGAAACACAGCAAGCAGCAATAAACCACATACTGGAAAGCTTTGAGCAGACTATAATGCACCGTGCTATAGCCATTCAATCAAACTGTAACAAGATTTGTTTGGTCCTTAAGTCAGTTATAGAAAGAGCAATTCCAATATGAAAAGACTTCAGTTTGCTTGTTTCTCTGATTTTTTATTTTTAAATGAGAACGTTTTAGATGTGCTGCAGTGATAAAACAAAACTATCAGTGTTGGTTTGGATGCTTTCTGATATTCCTTCTTCATTTTCCTATTCTGCACCAATTTTCTTGAGAAAAATGAATGCTACTGTTTTTCAACAGTTGAATCTGGCTTGATATATTTTGCTCTGCCCTAGGAAAGACACAGCTCCATATACCATTCACATAGAAGCAAAACTGTTTGGTCTTATACACCATGGTACTTGAAATTTTCAGTTCCTTTCATCCAGCCACAAAGAATTACCCAGTAAGACCCATGAAATTAAAGGTAAATACCATTGCAAAAATTAATGATGGAGTGAGGTCATAAAAAACATAGACTTGGGGAAAAATTTATAGAACTAGTTTTAAAGTAAGTGTCCTCCAGTTAGAACTAGGTACTAATCTCTCTGTCAAGGTGGGATACAGCCTTCCCTGTGCTGCCACAGTTTAGTAACAGCTATGATGATAATTGAAACAGACTGAAACAATAGCTTTTATAAATAAAAGCAAACCAGCATCTAAACTGATTATATTTCCTCTTTTTGTTGTGATTTTAACACAAATTAAGCTAAGATGTATTCTATTAATTTTGTATTTTCTGTTCATGTTTTGCTTTATGGCCCTTAGGGATACAGAAGTATGGACGTAAAGAAGTCTATAAATTAAAACAAACCATGTTTTATGGTAAATACAACTGCATCTTTATAATACATTAGCTTAATGTGAGCAAACAGTGGTTTTCATGGTAATTCATTTGCATTTCCTTCCTGGCAAGTTCACAGGTATTTTGAGTTACCAGAACTTAGCTCATGGAAACTATAGTAATGAGAGGAAAATTAAGGGAACAACAGCATCCTCCAAGTTTTCTCATCTCAACCATTTCCTTTCGAGTCATTTTATAACATTCAGATATATTTCTTCCATGCCAACAGGTGGAGATGGAGTACCTGAATCTATCTGAAACCTGCTGCTCATTTATTGTCAAGACAGTTGGAATACAAAGAGCATGCTAGATATAAGATCAGATATAAGGAAGAGTTACATATAAGGTTAGATATAAGGAAGAAGTTCTTTACTGTGAGGGTGGTGAGGCACTGGTACAGGCTGCCCAAAGAAGTGGTAGATGCTCTATCCCTGGCGGTGTTCAAGGCCAGGTTGAACAGAATCTTGGGTGACGTGGTGTAGTGTGAGGTGTCCCTGGCCATGGCATCATCTAGGGAACTAGATCATCTAGGGAACTAGATGATCATAAGGTCCTTTCCAACCCAAACCATTCTGTGATTCTACGTCTGGAAAAAAAGTTGTGGATTTGAGTGCTTATTCATAAAATTACAGTGTTTTGAACTTCAGATGTTTAAATTCGTAATTTCACATCCTTAACAGCCATGTAGTGTTCTCAGTGCCTTATTATAGACAGTTTTCAAAGAGTGAAATCTTTTGATACGAAAAATATACTTTTTTCCCTACTCCAGAACTGTTCTTAGATTCTCTGCATCAAGGATGAGGACAGAAAGCTTTTCTACTGTGTTTAATGAGTGACGAAGACTAGCATTTCACATTTCAACAGATACCAGTCTACCTATCAAGGTCTTTATTCTGCACCTTTCTTTGCTCTTCTTAGTGTCTGAGCAGTTCTTTGCCAAAATAGATACCTGCAGATGACAAAAGTCTTACCAAAACTTGTTCAGTAAAAGAGATAGACCTACTGCCCAAAATTGTGCAGTGACATTTAAATATCTATAAGTGATTGTCTTAATATAATAAAATTAATGGCTAAACTATCACTGATGTCAAAGGGAAAAGGAAATCATCAACTTCTGCTGCTGGAAGTCATGCTCAGCTGTCTAGCAGAGTATCAAAAACGAAACATACACTGTCAAAAAGCGCTTCTATTGGACAGCCAAATCTGTACTTTGTAAGGCAGATTTCATTTCATCCAAAAAGAATGTGCACACCATAGATGGTGTGCTTGACACACGATTATTTAACTTATATACTTATACATCATTGTATAATTTCTTGTAATGCTCAGTAAGATTTAAACAGCAAAGGCAGTCTTATTTATATTGTTGAACAGAAGACCAGAAGGCAGCATAACATTGACTGTTTTAAGTCTTCCATTATTCTTTCTCCTTTTTCTCTTTCCTTCTCCATTTCCTGTAAAACACCTACTCTTCAAACACACATACATGCAAAGGAGTAGATATGTATGCATATGTAGTATGTCCTACAGAATAAAAACTAGGAAGAAAATGAAAAGAAATTGCTAACACTTTATCTTTCATAGGTGCATTTCTCTTTCCTGAAATACTCTCAAATTTTCATACATGCATTTCTGTGCCAAAAATATTGCTATTATGCCTCATTCCTCCTATGGAGATGATGGGAAGAAAAGCAAATCTTCAGTTTCATCTTCATATTATGCAGAAATTAATTGAGTGGAAGAAAGTTCTATTGATTCTAGCTAAAAATATTCTGCTTTCAGTTGTCATCCTCAAGTCACATGCTTATTAGGTTCTCATGCAAGTGCATGAGACTAGTATACACCCCATTTAATCTGATCACGAGTTCCTGCTATTTTAATTAATCTTTATTGGCATACCTGTATTGCCAAGAAAATATACTTTGAGAAGCCCCATTAATAAGGCTATTTTTTATTAGGGTGTTTATTTCAGTTTCACCCATCAAATTCTTCAGACAGATAATAACTCTGTGCAGTCTACAGTTATTGGTAGGCTGTTTATTTTCTTGTATTTCTTAACAACACATTTAAAGATTAATTTTCTGAGAAAAGGACACTTAAGAAAATAATTTCATCCCTACCTTACAGAGAAGAAAACTGGGGTAGAGATTACATGGCTTGCTGCTCCCTGTGCAGCAGGTCTAGCAAATACTGGGTTCAGTTTGTGTTATCTGATGGATAACCCAGATAATTCAAATGTTTAATCCCAATTATCTGATGAGCGTACCTCTCCACTTTGCATTCTCCCCTGCTTCCCACTGATACATCCCTACCTGATTATGGGTCATCCTGGCTGGGGGCAAGGAGATGGTCCAGATCATTGTTGCAGTTTCAGCTCAGTCCTTCTTTCTGACTATGAGGTCTGCATCCCAATAGCCCTTATTAGTCAATTCTCTGAAACTTTCAGCTAAAGCCAGAGGCAATCAGTCCATGGAAGTGCCTTTTGAAGTTTCCAAGTCACTGGTTCCCTCACCATAATAGAATAAAACAAAGCATGTTCTTTTATCCTTGTCCAGAAACATGATACAGTTTGGTGCAGTCATTGCAGCCACCAAACCATGGTGGCAATGGACTATTTATTTCCTTGAATGGTATCTCTACACCTAATCACCACTGATCTGAAAACTTGTTACCAGGAAAAAGATACGGTCAAATTGAGTATGAGGTGTCCTGTTAATACTTCTTTCTGTTCTAAAGCAGGATCCCGTGCCTGTGTGTGTTTCCTACCCCACAAAATGAGTTCCTGAAGGCTGTACTTTGTTATATTTTCCAAGATCTTCAGGACATCAGAATTTTTCTTCTTTTCTGTTGTTTTTCTTTGGCAGGAGACTTTAACTCCATATGTTGCTTCCTTCTACTATAAAGTTGTTAAAGAAATCTCAGTAGAGCTTCCCCCACTCTTAGTTGGATCTCTTCCACTTTTGTGGGGAAGGCAGAGTACTTTAAATGATAAGTAGCTGATTAGTTGTTCTCAATGGAGTTTGAATGAACCTTCTTTACTATCACCTTGCTCTGTATAAGCACTTTAAGCAAGAGTAAAATCTGCTCCACATCCACCATGGATCATACACTTAAAGGAATTTGCCTTGTCCCACTTTTTTTTCTTTTTTAATTCTTATAGGCCTAGTAAAATATATGTGTTGAAGTGGGATTTTCCAGTTACTGCCATTTGAATCATAAACACAACCCTCCATACAAGTACAAATCACAGCTCTGGCCTTACAGGCTACTCCTTAAACAGCCTTGTGAATAAGAAATCACAGCACATCATAAATCCTAACCAATATTGAAACATACGCGGAGATTACAAGGAGAGAATGAGTCCTGTTTGCTCTCAGTTATGCTATCACATTTATGGCTGCTTACCTTGACAAACAAGTAAAATATTTTCCATTTCAACCATGATCTGCAAACAGGAAAAGAAGGCGGAGCTTAAGAAAGAGAAATACCACGGTTTCCTCCTCAGATTTCAGTGTTATTTTGAGTAATGTAACTTATGAGCCCTTGTATTGTTATTTAGTGTGAGATAAGGCAAAGCAATTTGTAGTCAAATATCAAATGTGAGAGCAATGTTTTCTCTGACTACAAATGTGGTGACAATTGGAGATGACATGTGGGAACTGAAAGGAGAAAGAAGCAGTAAGTGTTAGCTTTGGAGATACAGTGTTCTAAACTTCTCTTGACGAAGTTGTTTCTGTTTCATTGTTGGTGCTGTGAGAGAAATCCAATAAATACTAATGCAAAGGTATCATTTGGTTCAAAAGAAATGTGAATTCCAAATCAGCAGAAGCCCACTGACAAAGCACTGAATAACCCTAAATGTTTTCCCCATGTGAATCAGGTGCCATATGTTACATGATAAAAGGAAAAACAACTTAATCCTAATGATAAACAACATTAGAGTAAACTAAGCAATACTATTCCCCAAAGCAGCTTTTGTTTCCTCTCTTCACTGTAATACTTATGGCTAAAACCATTCTCAGTTCTCTTCTGCCTCACCACCATCTACAGTTTTAAAGGCGCTGTACATGTTTTATTTCACATGCTTCTCTCTGCTACAACTAAAGACAGAGGAAAAAACCACACACATTTTAAATAATTCTCCAGAGGGAATTAATTCACAGGAGTCTTATGGATCTTCTGTCCCTCAATACTGAGATTTTCTAAGTACATTCTGCCCCTATCAAAGGAGGATTTCAGGAAAATGCAGTGAGACCTATGTAAAATGCTCAATATGCTCCTGCTCTGGTGGTATGGAAGTAGCCATCTGATAGTAGACTCCTTCTGTTCTCTCCCCTAGAAAGTCTGACTAAGAATTCTTAATGTCTATGATCATGAATTTCTGCTTGACAAGGTGCCACGAGATGGCTCAAGTGTATGTGGGTATTTCATGAATTCTGCAGCATCAAATAAAAGTAAGTCTGTGCTTTAAGCAGCAGATTTGTGGAGCTTATAATACTGTATTCTCATTTTACAGAGAAAATGGAATACAGACAGTGAATGATTTATGGAAGATCAAATAATGTATAAGAAGTTAAACCAGGAACAGAATCTGAAATGCCTTATTCCTGTATTTGGGGTTTGAGCACCAGAATATGCATTTGGTATTTATATATTTGAGTGGGAAGATTATTGAGGCCACAAAAGACCCCAAAAGCTCACAAATTGGGTCAGGCATCTAATTATCATTTTCTCTCTGCAGTCTTCCAGTGGTAGAAGACCACCACAAGACCACCACAAGAACACCACCACCTACACAAGTACACTGGATCTGAACCTCTTCAGCAGGGCACTGTATGAAACTCAGTTAATTAACCACACTGCATTGCTGAGTAAATAGCTTGTTGTTGAACTTCTTTCTATATATTCTTAATTCCAGCAGAGAAAATGTTTTCCATTGGACAAGGCCAGCAGGACCATTTGTTAATAACATGGACTGTTGAAGAGCTTCCTGGATGGACCATTACTCAATTAAAGGGTTGTCATTCACTAGCTCCATTCTCTCTTCTTTCTGCTACCATTAATTGTTTAGCTTTCTGCCAAATACAGATTAACTTTTATGTGTCTGTTGAGTGATAGATGGTGACTTCCAGATAAAAGCAGCTTCAGAAAAGCTTGCTCAAAATGCAGTGTCCTATCTCATGAATAATTATTGGCCCCATACCAGTAGGCTCACATATAGCAGCCTTAAGAACATCTTTTTAGTCTATTCTAGCAGTGGCTTTAACAAAGATTTACTGAAGGATTGTTTTACTTTGGCGCATGCTTAACTTCAATTTATTGTTTAAGTAGATAAATGAAGTTCTGAACAAGGCATTTTTTTAGTAATTATAACTGGGAGAAAAGGGTAACCACAGTCTACAGGAAATAATTTCTCTTGTACTAAACAAATACACAAAATACTTTTATTTAATTAGCATTCAGTAAATTTATACAAACTGGGAATCAGAATAATTATAAATTCAGGTTAATTTTCTATTTTATTCCTGTTACCTCACATTTTTTACCTGCTATAGTAGCTTTTTATAAAAGTAAGACAAGATAACTTCCTTAGGAGGCATTTTTTAACAGCAGCCAAGTCCAGAAATGTTATACACAGTAGGATAGTTACTGAAGGGAAGCACAAAGCTGGCAGGTATATAGTGAAGTCCTTACCCAAGGTCTTTTCTCAGAAAAAAAAATAAATGTCTGTACATACATATTAATAAAAATACAACACAAACCAGACAAGAATAATATAAGCAGAGATTAGATGAGATCTCAACAGCTAAGCAGGTCCATCTCCCCCAGATAATGAGACTGAGCTCAAAACTAAAGTTGTGTAGCCTTGGGCAAAGCATGATTGCAGCTTTCGTGGAATTGACCACTGGAAACCCATTGTTACGTTGATTTTCACAGCAGATGCTTGGCAGAAGCATTAAGATGGGACAAACATATTCCATAGTTCTGTTACTGTGTGTTACTTGTAAGAAAACACAGACACACTGAACCTGCAATTTCATTCCCATCAGTGGTCCTCTGTGGCTGATGGATGGGGCTTTTGCCTAGCAGCTGAAGCCAAGCAATTATCCCTCCTTAGTGGGAGCCCCACTTGGGGTGGTGATGAGAAATTTGCCCACAGCTGTGTTCTGAGTCACTGCCCAGGCTGGGATGGGAGCCTAGAGCTGATTTCAGCCTAAAACACTGCGTGAGACCTTGGGCTAATTCCACAGTGCAGTATTCAGTTCAGATTAGGATTATTCAAAGAACTGGTTTTAGTTCAAATAGCAGAAAAGAAAAGCAGGAGTAGCACAGAAAGAAATTCCTATATTTCATATTTTCCATGCATACTTACATATTATTTTCATTAAATCCAGATAAACTCCCAAACACAAGTGTTGTGCTTCAAAACTTTTAATTTCTGAACTGGTGACATAAACCCCTTTGATTTCCTGATCTCCACCCCTTCCTCTGCTATCAAACAGAAAGCATTAGATTAATTCATTGGGAATTTGTGATGAGTTTAACTTACTTGAAACTACATTTAATTTTGGGGTTGGCTTTTACTTTGCAAATAAGCTTTTCAGTTTTATACCACATTCTACTGCAGAGCTGTGAGATGGTAATCCAGACTGCTTATGTGCCCAATGTATTAAGAAATGCTAGATCAGTAAGATAAGAAACAACAAAATAAACCAACACATTGGCTTGGATATACATGAATTGTAAAAGCAGTAGCAGGTCAACTTGGTCACCAATGATCTTGAGGATTTCAGGCATCATGTTAAACTTATCAAAGGTGGATGCAAGGTAATGACTTCCTATGCATACCATATAGTCTACATGTCATGACAACATGAAATGATTTTTTATGAACAGTGGTATTCTTTGGTCAGTTGCTGAGGTGAGCAGCTCGAGAGCCTTCAACACCTGAGCGGGGGCAGCTCAGCGCCCAGGAGCCTCAGCCCAGAGCGGCCACAGCCACCGAGGCAGCCTCAAGGCCTCGACAGGGCTCGCCCAGGAGCCGGCGGCTCAGCTGACGCGAGCAGCGGACCCACAGGGGGCGGAGCCAGGAGGAGCGGCACCGGCCCTGGCTGGGTAAAACCCGCCCCGGGGAGCGGGGGGAGCAGGGCGGGCTTGAGGCGGTTCGTGCGGGCAGGCGGGATGGTGAGCACTTGCCGTGTGACCAGGGGCCGGTCTGGGAGCTCTGTTCTGGCTGCCCGGCAGCGGCAGCGTAGGCGCCCAGACAGAGCCGATGAGAGGGGAGGCTGCAGTGCAGAGCTCGGAGTGCAGAGAGTGCCTGCGCTGCTCTCCTGAGGGGAGGGTGCGCAATGGGCAAAAAAAGGAGGAAGAGAACAATTAAAAGCAAGGGACTTCCTCCTAAATCTGTTGTCCCCATCCAGATCCACTTTGCTGTCCTGCATGGGGCTAATGAGGAAATGCCCTCACACCAGGAACAACTGGCTGATGCACTGCTAAAGATCTCTGCTGGTGCTGCCAGGAAAAAGCGACAGGTCACAGTAGTAGGGGGCTCTACACTGAAAGGAACAGAGGCACCCATCTGTCGGCCTGACCCAGTCTCAAGGGAGGTGTGTTGCCTGCCAGGGGCACGGATCAGGGATGT
>WYDI02021959.1:0-13407 GCA_009867235.2 Psittacus erithacus | reverse complement strand
TTTCCCTTTCCATTCCCCATTTCCTTTCCCTTTCCCTTTCCCTTTTTCCCTTTCCCTTTTTCCCTTTCCATTTTCCCTTTCCCTTTCTCCCTTTCCCTTTCCCTTTTTCCCTTTCCCTTTTTCCCTTTCCATTTTCCCTTTCCCTTTCTCCCTTTCCATTTTCCCTTTCCCTTTCTCCCTTTCCCTTTCTTATCATATTAATTTAAGTGTATCGAGTGACAGTAGACCTGAAAGCATTTCTAATGTATCACAATTCTGACTCACCATGAATTTATTTATGGCCTTTATCAATAACAGATGAGCAATTGTACACAAATTGCATGGCGATCATGTGTCATGGGTATTTACCCACTAGAGACTGGGAAGGGAATATCAAACAACTTCTTATCTAAAACAGAATTAGAAAACAGGCTTATAGTGGTACGCTGAGCCACAGCGGTAAATGTACTTTGGTTTAAATATATACCTGCAATACTATCTTAATTAATGGAGAATCATAGAGTTCAGTTAATTTAACAATCAAATACATACATAGAGATTTTTTTTACACAGAAAATATATACTATTGTTTCTATATTTCATTAGTATAGGATTCATATTTCAGCTGGAAAAACTCTCTCAGAAACTGAGCAATCAGCCTCTCTGGGTATGGTACAGCAATGTACTAGCTTGTATGTATGAGGTCTTATTATAGAGATGTCAGTTTTAGTTTGAAACATATACATATTTTTATTTATACATTAGTGTTTATAGTGATCAATGACAATATGAGCAGTATATTAGAATTTGGTTTTGATCGGTAGAAAGCAATTATTCATAAAACTCAAAACAGAAGGCAAAGTTGTGAAAGAAAGAAGAATTATGCCTTTCTTACAGGGAAGGTAATTTTAATATAGACGAGATTGGTCCAAATCCTGCAGTTTGGATTGATAGATTATCTAGCAGAACTATCATTTCAATAATCTCAATGACAGTGCAGCAGTGGATACTTGGTACAGTGTTATAAAGTAAATTTACTGCAAATGTCATTGCAGAGAATACGGAAAGAGATCCATCATTTGTACTTGTATAAGTTAAAATAGGGAAAAATTTCAGATTCTTTGCCAAAACATAACAAGAATTATCTAGATGATGTAGCTATGCTACCAGTTGTTTTAAAGATTTCTTTCATCATTACTTTGCTCATTAGGATACTTGAATTGCACCAATGTATATTTAGTAAGAGAGAAATTATGTTCTCTTAAACGGAAATATATTCTTCATGAAAATGGTTTACAGCATTTTAGAATAACCAATGCTCACATTTCAGAAACACTTTTTCAGAAAGTACAGGCTGCTTCTGCCTAATTACAGTCTACTTATGGAACTGTAAAAGCTAAACTGTGAATTGGTGCATTAGTATTCATCTCCATATGGGGTCATATAGTGACGTGACAGTGACACTGGCAACATAGATACCTCTGGAATACAGAGGACTGTAGAACAACAATAAAAGTATTCTGCCTGTTTAGTTTTTTTTGTAGCCCAGTTTTATTGCTTTCTTTGTCATCACAAGCTCATATGCAATGCAATCCAAAAGCTTTAAGCAATATTACAGAAGAGTTTAATTTGCCTGAAAAATCACTTGCAACATACTATAGCTATATTTTCTTAGAGTTAATAGTCACAAGTTGAGATGAACCTTCTTACCTAAGAGAAGTTATTGGGACTTTGGAAGCAGAATTGAACCATTAGTATTAAAATGCAATTAATGAAAAGAAGCCTGGGATCTGGATTTTTAGTGTTGTGCTCTTAGTTGTTTATTTTAAAACATATACTAAAATCAAATAAATGAAAATAGAAATAAACTATATTTTAGTTTAACCCTCAAAATGCCAAATCTTTATCTGAAAAAAAAAAAGTATGCACATATTTTTAGAATAATTCAGTCAGCAAGCTGGAAAATACAGATATCCAAATAAAATCAATTATGTCTTTTTAAAATTTATGATTGAAATGAAATAGGGAAATGCTCTAACCAATGTCCACTGCTGTCATCGTTTAAGCTTAGTCGTAAATTAGAAAAGCATGTAACCTGCTTGTTCCCCCCACCCACCCCCACTCCCGGAGGAATGGGGAAGAGAATCAAAAGAATGTAACTCCCACGGGTTGAGATAAGAACAATCCAGTAACTAAGGTATAACACAAACCACTACTACCACCAATAATAACAATGATAAGGGAAATAACAAGGGAAGAGAATACAATCACCACTCGCAGATCGAGCAGAGAAAGCTAGCCCTTCCGGGTATCTCCCAGTTTACATCCTGGACATGACATGCTATGGTATGGAATACCTCTTTGGCCAGCCTTGGTCAGGTGTCCTGCCTCCGCTTCCTCCCAGCTTCCCTTCCTCCCAGGGCAGAGCATGAGGCTCAGAAAGTCCTTGATCAATTGTAAACATTCTAAGCAGTAGTTATAAACATCAGTATTATCAGTACTGTTCTCAGACTGAAAGAAACGCAGCACTGCACCAGCTACTAAGAAAGAGAAAAAAAATGACTGCTACTGCTGAACCCAGGAGAACTGGAAAATATACTCCTAAAGACAGGATATTAGGTGGCACCCTAGAGATTTGAGTTCAAATTTCAGTCTGCTACTGGCTTTGAAACTGAGCAAACCACATTGCATTGTTTCACATAAGTTTCTCCATCTAAATAATGACAGCTTCCATAAAGTGTTTTGTAAGCATATGCTTCCATAAAGTGTGGATGAATTCTGTTAAAGGCACAATTATTATTTTAAATAGCAGTACTTTATTAAATTATTAAATAATATTCAACATTTAGATTGCTAAGAGATTGATTGTATTGACCTGCTTAATTTCTTTATCAGTTGTACCATCATGATAAAGACATGTGGCTGAACTTACGTCATCCTATATCTCCTAAAACAAAGAAAAAGCTCCCCCAAAAATAACACCTACCTCTGTATATTTCTTAATTGCTTCTTTTCCTTCCCATTTATTTCCTATTTCCTTCCCAGTGTTGCCAGCAGGTTGTCCGGGGTTCAGCAGTAGCAGTCATTTTTATTCCTTTTCAGCAGCTGGCGCAGTGCTGTGCTTTTGACTTTCGACCCAGAAACAGCTCTGATAACACCGATGTTTTTAGTTACTGCTCAAATGTTTACTCTGACCAAGGACTTTCTGAGCCTCATGCTCTGTCAGGGAGGAGGGGAAGCTGGGAGGAAGCAGAGACAGGACACCTGACCCAAAGTAACCAAAGAGGTATTCCATACCACAGCATGTCATGCCCAGGATATAAACTGGGGGCAGTTACCTGGAAAGGCTAGATCACTGATCGGTTGGGCTGGGTGGTGAGCAGTTGTGTTCTCTTCCCTTGTTATTTCCCTCATCATTATTGTTATTGGTGGTAGCAGTAGTGATTTGTGTTATACCTTAGTTACAGGACTGTTCTTATCTCAGCCCTTGGGAGTTGCATTCTTTTGATTAGCCTCCTCATCCCTCCAGGAGCAGGGTGGGGAGGAAGGAGGAGAGGAGTGAGAGAGAGACTGCATGGTTTTCTGAGTTATGGCTGGGCTTAAACCATGACACAGGTCAAGGAGAGTGATCCTACATGGCTCTGGTGTGAGCATACCTGGAGTGCTGGGTCTAGCTCTGGGTTCCCCAATACATGAGGGACATGGACATACTAGAGGGAGTTCAACAAAGGACAGCAAAGGTAATCAAGGGATTGGAGCATCTCTCAGAGAAAAGACTGAGAGAACTGCAACTGTTCAGCCTGGAGAAGAGAGCAATCAGTATCTCATCAAATGAGTATAAATATCTGAAGGGAGGGTGTAAAGGTACCAGAGCCAGGCTCTTTTCAGTGGTGCTCAGTGAATGGACTAGAGGCAATGGGCAAAACCTGAAAGACAGAAAGTTCCATCTGAAGATCAGGAAACACTTTTTTTTTTTTACCACAAGAGGGTGACTGAGCACTGGCAGAGGTGACTCAGAGAGGTTGTGGTATCTCCATCCTTGAAGATATACAAGAAACATCTGAACATGATCTTTGGCGGCCCTGTTTGAGCAGGGGCTTTGGACAAGACACATCTCCAGACATCTCTTCCAACATCAACCATTCTGTAATTCTGTGATTTCACATTCATGTTTCAGTAATTCTCCATTCAGCACAACTGCAACATCAACTTTTTTTCCCTGGGCTGATCCCTCTAACCAAAAGCACACCATTCCCCAGTTATTTCATATTCTAGAAATTTGATTACACCAGTATAACAACAACACTTTCTAAAGGGATAATATTTTGTGCTGTCTTTAATTCATCAAGAAAAACTGGAGCAAAAGAGTTTTGCTTAATTCTGGAAAATGTCTATTCTTAAAATGCAGATTGAATGCATATGTTGCGTATATTGTAATTAAGCTGTTGTGGGAAATAACATATCAATGATTTAAAATAGTCTAAAGGAAATGTAAAATTTGAAATTAATCTTCTTCTGCTGTAACCTACCAAATAGTTAAGAAAGTCATCTTTCAAGCAACAATGGAAACAGCAAGGTACTACTGGGATTTTGAGAGAATCAGGCATTTTGATTGTTTTATTTCTAGCTACATTCTGTGTTCTGCTGTATTTTGTGTTTCCACCATTTCTCTTACAGTTGTCCCTTTCTGGTGGACAAGAAATTGAGAAGACTTCCCTTCTCACCAATGAGTGCATATTCTAGTTCCATTTGGCCAGAAAATTGAAATTAATTTGTCAAAATGGGAGAGAAAATCTGGCAGGACCATAAGGATATGTAGGAAGGTAGTCAAGATGCCTTGTAAGGACTGTCTTGTTTGAGACAGGGGTCATTATTTACCATTGAGAATATGCAGACAATTACTTCTACCCCAGATTTTTTCCCCATATTTCTTTAGAAACATTCAAATACACATTAATACAAAGAGTTTTGAAAATATATTTGACAATTATTTTGATTTCTAATACGGTTAGTATTTGTGGAATAGCAATAAAAAAAAAATCTATAAATAATCAGCATTGCTATCCTTTGGTGAATCTACCACCAGGAAAAAAAGAAAAAGGTAAAAAATTCTATTGTGTCACTAGGAGGAATATTTTCCTTGAAACATACCTGATTCTAAGATTATTGAGTGCACATAACTGAACAATTATGTCATACCTTAGCTGCTTATATAGCCAAAGCAATATTCAAACACATACCTAAATCTATAACCCTTCAGCATGCACAAAGTAGAGCTCAAGAGACTACTGCCATAAAAGGAGTTTCTTAGAAATCTTTATTTATGATTATGTGCAAATGTTTACATTTTTTGTAGTTATTAGGGCAAAAAGTTGCTATGTTGATTATAGCAAGAATTTGCTTTGTAAAAGTTTTTTTTGAACGCATTTCACTACAGTGCATCAGAGCATGAAATGACAATGATTTATTGCAAAAAGCAATTTCCAGCTGAGACAAAGTTATTGAAGCTCCTGCTGGCTCAGCTGGAGGGAAGAAGTTTTCTTGGAGGATGTTATAGAGTAATTAAGTACAGATTCTAAGTGTCCTACTTTTAGTCACAACCACAATAATATGCAGAACGTATGTGCATACTAAATCCAATCACAAGTGGAGATATGGCTAATGAGTTACATTTCCTGTGGTATCAACCTCCATATGGCAGGTACAATATTTATCACACCATATGCTTGATACTATGGACAAGACTACATTCTATAAACATGATTATGGCACTTTTTCATTGATTCAAGAAGTAGTATTCAAACAGAAACTGTTTCAAGCTTCTGCCAAGATGGAATAGCTGGAAGGAAGTCAGTAAGTATTACCAGAAGTTTTCTCAGTGGGAATAGTTTTTCCAATGGGACCTCAGTATCAAAATCCTGAATGACTTGTCAGTGCTAAAATACATCACATGATTTCACAAAAGTGAATATTATTGTGGTGTTTTTTTATCTGAAGATTTTATTTTCAGATTAATGTTTCTCTGTTGCACATGCTATCCTCAGTGACGTTTCTATTTTCCTGTCTGCCACTGAAAAAATTTGCTTGACAGTGAATAGGTTAGAAGGTTTTTTTGGAAGTATTTAACCTAAACATAATCTTCTTGCTTGTCACCTTTTAAAAAAATACTTCTGCGCATAGACTTATGACAAACTCTAGGAATCCCTCTGCAACTTTTATTATGAGCTTATATTACACAGGAATTGGAAGAAATTAAGCCAAAAATGCTGGAGTTGTATGTTTAACATTACTAGCAAATTATTTTTTAAAGTTCGTTTTTGGCTTTTTTGCTTGTACTTTAGGTATAGATATTTTGTTGCTGTTTAAAAATCAAAATCATTGACAAAGAAACATTTATCTCTTTTATTAAACAGTCTGTAGTCAGTCAGTTATAAGAACATACATCGGTTGTGGTGGAAAAGATCGAAGGTTGTCTAACCCAGCATCCTCCCTTAGGCCAACAGTGGATACTTAAGGAAATCTATGAAGAAAAGAGATAGCATAGGATGGTAATTTGTCCAAATGCTCTCTCAGGCTCTAACAATAAGTGGTTTTGGGACAACTGAGCAAGACATAATGCGACTTCTTTTTCTGTAGTTTCATTGTCTATGTAGTTATTATAGTTACCTTTCCTTAGGTTTTTGGGTTTTTTTTTTAATCTATGTTCACTGTAAGCATAAAGTAATTGATCACTCAAGCACGGTACAGAGAAGGGCCTTAAAATGTAAAATTTTCATAGAATTTTAGACAGCCTTGTATCCTGCCTGGTTTCCAGTTGTTATTCCAGAAAGGCATGGATCTGTCACAGTTACCATGTCATATCCATCATTTCTATGCAGATATTTCACATATCCTAGGGCTTCTAAGACAGTAGTGGTCACATGTGTTTATGCATATGAATCATGTTCTTAGATCTTTTTCACAAAAGGTAGCTCTGGAAGCAAGTTACTGTTTGAAAGTAATGTAGTTACTTACATTGACAAGGATTACAGTAAAGCTTTTTTTCTCATTCAGGGGACTGGGTGTGTGTGTATGTGTGTGAATATTTCTTCTGTTTAAAACAAAATAAAACCAGAAGCACAATTTTAAAAAATCAATTAATCCACATTTCTGAACAAGGTTTTATAAGTACTCACAATAGGTATTAGGCATAATAACAGGCACTACTGACACACATACCTAAGACTTGGCACTTGCTCCACATGGTCTCAATCCTGCCTTCTGTAAATTGGTTCTAGTTGCTAAAGGGTAGGTCACATGGTAATGCCACGCTGCAAGGTACTTCAGAAACACCTGCATGAAAATGGTTTTGAATTTCAGTGTTACCTTTGGCAAATTAGGAGGTTGTTACTTACCTTCAGCCAACCTGAAAAACAGCCATCTGATCAGGTAGGTTTACTCAGCAGGAAATGGAGAAGAGAGTTTTCACATTCCAGGCATTAAAGGTGGAATAAATCACCTTGGAGATGTCTGTATCATCTCATCCTTTGGAGGTAGCATTAAAAGAAGTAACTAGATACCTAACTCATATCTAGTGAAAGTAAGTTGACTGGAAGCCTTTCTGTAATGATTAAGAAAAGAGCTATGCGGCGTAATGAAAGACTTTATCAGAAGTAGAATGGTATTTAAGCTGAAAAAGAAATAATAAAAAAAAAAAGTGAAGAAAGGTAAGAAGAAAGGGAATGAAAGGAATTAAGTATTAAGCAAGATGGAAAAAATAGGGCATGAACTAGGGTCTAAAATGTGATATTAAACTGAAAAAAAAAAAAAATCCACCAAAATCTATAGAGCTTTTAATGGGAAAAGATCATAGAAGATTAATCTAAAAACCCAGAGGTGTTTGGAAAATCTAAGAAACTATAAATCAAAGTATGAAGAGAAAGCTTAAGTTGGGAAATAGGGAAAGGTATAAGGGTTGACTTGTTTTTGTTTCATGTTCATGTTGAAATTTTGTGCTACTTTTTTTCAATCAGATTTAACCTACTGGGTTTGACTTTGAGCTTGAAAAAGGCATGAAAAATATAAAATTTGTTATTTTGTGTGTGCTGTTTCAGAAACCAGTACATAAGCAGGTGAAAAAAAAAAAACAAAACAAACAAACAAAAAAAAAGAATTTAGGAGAATACCTTTGGTAGGCAAAAAATGAATTAAATGTCCAATATATCTTTTTAACCCATTTCATTGAATCAAATGATAGGTAATGCAATCTGTCTAGGGAAGTTGCCAACTTTCGTATTATGTACTGCATTAACTAGGCATATGGAGTAAGTTAACAATGAAGTGGTAAATTTCACTGCTTTTGCTGGTTTAAGCCAGATCTTTAACTTCACTGTTTTGGTTTTCATAAAATACATTATCAAAAAGAAGTGTGACATCTTCTTATAGAAAAATATTTTATCTACATAAAGGCAAATTAAAGAGCAGGTGGTGGATTTAGAAGAACCTGTTTCAGCTATCATTCCACCCCACCGAAAGAAATATTCTTACTCTTGGTTAGAGACTATCACAAAGAGCAAACCCCAAGATTAAGTGAATAACTCCTCCTAGAATTTATAATTACTATCCAGCAAAGGATTTCATTACAGTGCATCTCAGGTGGGATGAAGTCCTGTGAGAGGCAAAAACTGAGTACATTTTAAATATGATTATATGTGAATATTTGAAAATTATATATAGCTCAATTTTTATCTAGTTGATGAATGTAGGAAGGTAAATTCATCCTTACTAAACAAAACCTTTTTGTACAGTATTTCAAATATACTGTACAAATGCACCTGAAAAGGGGAAAGGTGTGGATTTGATGGAAGAACTACTTGGTGGATGAGGAAATGGCTGGATAATCGTACTTAAACAGTTGCAGTCAACAGCTCAGTGTCCAACTGAGGAACAGTGATGAGTGGCATTCCTCAGGAGTCAGTATTGGGACTGGTGCTGTTCATCATCTCTGTTAGTGACATGGACAATGGGATTGAGTGCACCCTCAGCAAGTCTACTGATGACACCAAGCCATGTTTTGCGGTTGATACACGGAAGGGAAGGGATGACACATAGAGGTACCCTAACAAGCTTGAGGGCCAGGCCAGTGGAAACCTCCGGAAGTTCAGTAAGACCAAGTGCAAGGTTCTGAACATGGAGCAGGGCAATTCCAAACACAAATACAGGCTGGGAAATGAATGGATTGAGAGCAGCCCTGAGGAAAAAGACTTGGGAGTGTTGCTTAACAAGAAGTTCGTCATGAGCTGGCAGTGTGCTCTTGCAGTCCAGAAAGACAGCCATGTCTTGGGCTGTATCAAAAGAAGCATGGCCATCTGGCTAAAGGAGGTGACTCTTACCCTCTTCTTGGCTCTTGTGACACCCCACCTAGAGTGTTGTAATCAGCTCTGGAGTCCCCAGTGCAAAAGGGACATAGACCTGCTCAAGTGAGTCCAGAGGAGTACACAAAGATGATCAGAGGGCTGGAGCACCTCTCCTATGAACACAGGCTGAAAAAGTTAGGGCTGTTCAGCCTGGAGAAGAAAAAGCTCTGGGGAGACCTTATTGCAGCCTTGCAGTACCTAAAAGGCACCTACAAGAAACCTGGAGAGGGATGTTTTACAAGGGCATGTACAAGGGAAGGGGGAATGGTCTTAAACTGAATGTAGGTAGAGTTAGATTAGATGTTAGGACAGTGAGGGTGGTGAAGCACTGGAAGAGGTTGCCCAGAGAAGCTGTGGATGCCCCATCATTTGGAAGTGTTCAAGGCCAGGTTGGATGGGACTTTGAGCAACCTGGTCTAGTGGAAGGGGGGTTCCAACCAGGGGGGTTGGAACTAAAAGTCCATTTTCAACCCAAACCATTCTGTGATTCTATGATTTTTCCAACCATGATATCTGAAATATAATCAGGAAAGAAGATCTAAAGTTTTGTGGGCATATGAGGCAGCTCTACCAATCCCCAACTGCAAATATAAGATCATAAGCAATGTCTTGACACTTGGAGTTCCAGGAGAGAATCGTACTTTATGTGAATAATGTGGGTGGCATTCTGCCTATGCTGCTGATCCTGATCAAGATGTCAGCAGTCTGCCTATCCAGCTGATAATGCTCAAGGGGCAGTGTGTAAGCAGGCAGGGTGTCAGGGTTTTAAAGAGAAGTATATGTTTTTAACTATAATAAATAGACTAGTTTGTATTGAAGATGAGCTACAAATCAAAAATTTCTTACTCCAGGATATGTCAAAATGCAGAATAACAAAGCCACAAAATCCTTTATAATGCATAGCTCTCAGGTGGCCATGTGGTCCACAAACGAGATTCATGAAATATCTCATGACCTGAAGATACAGAGATGCACTTAATGGCATTTTCAAAAACACCCAGGTGTCCAACTCTCTTTGATTTAATTGAGGGTGAAGGACAGTGATTAAATGATGAAACAACAGTGATGATAGAATTCCGTTCAGGCTCTCTTACATAATTTTCATAATTTTTCCTGGACAACAGGGAACTATCTAGTACTTGAAAAAATGAATGTTTTAGTTAATTTTATTATGTTACTAAACGTAACGTTGCTTAGCTACCGCAGTGGTAAGTACCTCAGAAAATCCTGCTTCAGGGAGCTTAATCTTTTTTTTGTCTTTTGAAGCAAAAAATATGTTGAGCAGCACAAACCTTACTCTATTATCACATTTTAGCAATCAGCTTTCACTACATTCCAAGTTTTATTTCAAATTTTCAAATTTTCTGGGATTTCTGGTTACAGTACTCATACAGACCATTTGTTTACCTGAGTCACTGATTCAGATTTAGAGAGGTATCATCTCCTGGTGTCTCTTTGAAGCACATGACTCAGGAGAGAGCAAGTACTGAATTTTACAGATGGAGTTGTCTGCCCGCATTAACAAAGTACAGCAGAGTGTTTGAACTGCAGACCCTAGATCACAAGCAAATCCCACATCTCTTTCATAGACTCTACCACAAGGGAGCAATTGGGAGTGCTCCTAAAAGTGTCAGCAAGCATGACATGAGCCAATGCAGGATGAATACGTTATCAAGGCATCTTGGAGAGAAGTCTGTAATCATGTGTATTAGTGCTTGAAAATTATAAGGAAATGGCCTTCATGACCTAAGAGATTCCCTCCATATGTAGCTTTCCTTGTCAAGATTCCTCTACTGTGAAAGCCAAGGAAAGTATGTGTCTCAGCAAGTTTCTTCATTGCTCAGTAGTTTGTTCCTACCTGCATCGTGACTGCTGGTCAGTCACTTTGCAGTGAAAATGAAGTGAAGCATTCGAAAAAACAAAAAGAAGACTGACTTGAAGGATATGGCATGGTCATTTTAAAGAAATGTGAACATCCATTTTGATGTTAATTTATGAATTTTACACTGATGAGGTTCGCATCTTTGACTATTCAAAATACATGTAAACACACCTTGCTCTCCCAAAAAAATATAATCAAAAAAACCAAGAAAAAACCAAAACCCTACCAGTCTTGTTAAACTGTAAAATCTTAACAGCTTGCTGTAGCCAAGAAATATACTGTATTTCCCAAAAGGGAAGCATACCTTCAGCAGTTCAAATAACACAAGATTCTCTTTCATAGGAGACTTTGTGGTCAGTGTTGCCGAAGAGATCACAAGGTTACTGCAATACCTCATTATGCCATGGTACAGTAGAAATCCCCATGAGTTTCTGTACACAAATTTTTCATGGTAACTGTTAGATTTACACACACTAATCCAGGCTACCTCTTTGGATTTCCAAGAAGCAGAGCACTGTTTTTATCATCATCCTCAGCTTAATGAAAGTATAACATCTCTATTCTCCCCCCTACTAAGGCAGCTGCATAACTCTTCAGAATTTCTATTGATATGATCTACAAGTTATGATAATGTTGGACTAGGCACTCAGTTTATCTCCTAGTTTGTAAAGGAAGAACTTTACTTAATTAAGTTAAAGCTATCAGGACATTTGCAAAGCAACAGATGGGTGAAAATTCTGAGGTAATATTGGGAGTGTTAAAAAAGTGACAACAAATGTCCTTCTCAATTGTACCAGATCTTTATGGTGAGGAAAGTAGTGAAATCTACATGATTCAAAGTCTGCATCAAATCAACCAGGGCTTGCAACCTCATCTAGAAAAGGCAAATATAGCCTATCATGTTTAACCTGGGCAAAGCTATTAAGAATGCTCCAGAGGAAAATATTATGTGTTGATACCAAACACTCACAAGCAGACTGAAAGAACTAGAAATAGATTTCTTGAATTTTTTATTTTTCATAGTTTTTCTCTGGACTAGCTGGCTATCTATTGCCTTAACCTATGTTTTATTTTTCAGATTCATTTCATCTTTAATGATCTCTTTTCAAGCCTTTCATAGAAAATCTATTTACTGACTGTTAAGTACCACCTACTTCAATCATTCTGCTGGATGAAGGTAAATGTTTTGAAGGCTGATTTTGCTCCTTTTTGCAGTTTATGACCTCCTCTAAATCTTCTACTCTTCCTTGCTGTTGTTTTTTGCTTAACCGTGTTTTTTCTCAAATTCTCAAACCTGGCTCTTACCCAACACTGATTGCCTCAGATCCTTCATTCCTTCCTCAGTCCCATCTCTTCCTCTTCCCATCAGGCCTCAGTCCTATCTTTCTGTTCTTCTGGTTTTCGATCCTCACAGTCTGAATTCATTCCCTGGATTTTCAGGGTTCTCTAGCCTAAACTGAGAAGCTCTTTAGTTAGTTAAGGCATGATCCTAACTGTATCTAAGTGTAGTAAGGCAGTGCTATGGTTTGGTTTTTAACAATAGCAAATGTGAGAGCATGGACTTCAACACCAGAAAATAAAAGCCCACAAGAAATCCCTTTAGATTTACTCAAGGGACTGAATCTTGTGCTGTACTTTCTGGGCAATTATAGCCAAACTAGCTAGATTATAGCCTGAGAAGGTAGCTCCTTAAATTATACTTTAGAATCACAAAGCAGACATAGCCTTAGAGAGAGAATTTTATATTGTTATTGCATCAAAGTCACAGTCAATAAACATGCATGCTTCATTATGACAGTAAAAAACAGACTAAATGTACAAAACAGGAAATGTATTCCAAAGTGCTAAGCATGTGCTTCTTAGGTCACATAAAACTACATTATTATATTGTGTTGTTTGAGAAATAATATGTGGTCATTGAACTAATGACTATTATAATGAACCACTGTAAAGCGCCAAAATTAAGACTGCTCATAGATGCTTCACTTTGGCATTTCCTGACATGGGCTCTCAACCATACAATTTCAATGTCTTCTGAAGGAGGAGGCTAGGTGAATTTTTTTTTTCTTGTTTCTTCTTCTTTTCTTTTCTTTTCTTTTCTTTTCTTTTCTTTTCTTTTCTTTTCTTTTCTTTTCTTTTCTTTTCTTTTCT
>WYDI02021958.1:0-55414 GCA_009867235.2 Psittacus erithacus | reverse complement strand
CAACCCATTCCAGTGCCTCACCACCCTCACAGTAAAGAACTTCTTCCTTATATCCAATCAAAACTTCCCCTGTTTAAGTTTTAACCCACTACCCCTTTTGCTATCACTACAGTCCCTAATGGAGAGTCCCTCCCCAGCATCCTTATAAGCCCCCTTCAGATACTGAAAGGATGCTATGAGGTCTGTAAATCAAAGTTTATCTTTGTTGTGACTTCCTTGAGGTCATCCAGAAATACAAGCCTACAATAAAAACAGAGCAATGGAATCTAACAATATGAGGTTACATGTGTACATGCATGTTTCAAAATTCTGGAGGTGCTGTTAAATATTCTGATCATGGTCAACAGGTCATGCAGAAACAAAAGGTATTATTTCAGAAGCAAATGTTGTATCTAATCAATTTCATTGTGATAAAGGATATGTAGCAGGGACAGATCTTTTAAAACAGTTGGTTTTTTTCTTAGTCAGAGACAGATGCTAAAGAAAGGAAGAAATCCAAAAGTTGTTTGGGAAATCTATTTGTAAGTGCCACAGTTGGAGTCTGGCTTGGAGCTTTTAGGACTCTGTTCTTTATTTAGGTTGACTATATACACAGTGTGTCCTTCTGAGATTTTGAATAACTATGATAAATACATATTTTCCAATGACCCCTTTATGATTTAAAAGAACACGTCACCTTACATTTTGCCATGAGCGGCTTATTACTCAGCTTGGGCACAAAAGGAATTTTTACCTTAGAGAGAACTGGGTGAGATTTTAAATACTGCTGCATGGGTAAGATACTCTTAATTAGTTTCTGTTTATTGTTTGGCCTGGCTGGGAACATTAATAGTTGTGTGGAGCTGCAATGTAACTCAGTGAGACTACAAGCTGTCTTATCTTCCCAGCACTGCCAATTCTTTGACACTGACTGACATCCCGAAACAAGGAGCAGAATGGCCAGACAAGAAAGTTGCTTATTGAAACAATGAGTTTCCTGAAATAAACAGAGCAGTTTTGCATCAGCAGGCCTGTTCTGTCCCTGGAACAATGCTGGGCATTTGCATTGGCTAAATGAGGTTAGTGTTTTGCAAAGTCTTCTGGAAGTCTGTGTGTCACTATGGGCACCAGCAGATAAAGCCAATGTGATAAGGACTGAGGTCATGGAGAAGATAAAGGAAGGAAAGTGAGCTCTGAACCAGATATTTAAACTTTGGTGATAGTTAATTAAAATGATGTAGTTGCTCCTATATTAATTTCCCTTTCCCTTGCACTGACATTTATCTCAAACCAACTTTTTGTTTTCTAGGGCTTTTACTCATTTTCTCATACCAACAGAGTAGCTGCGCTAGTACCCTGAAGCTACTCTCGCTGTCCTCAGAGTGGAGCCAAACATCTTCAGTCTTCAGAATGAAAGCCAAAGGCATGGCAGTGTAAAAGACAAAACTGGGAGAACCTTGTTGAGTTTATTTCCAAAGACAGTCTCCAGATTGAAATTTTTTTGTGTAATACAGCATAGCAGAGAATAGATAATTTTCTTTGGCTTTGTTTTGTGGTTGAGTTTCTTGCTGACTTCTAAGAGAAAACCTTGAGTTACTTTAAAGAAAGAATGAATTCTATTTTATTTTATTCATTTTTCAAATAACAATGGAATTTAGTCTCCTATTTTGTTTATTGTCTTTATTGTTGATGGCCACAGAATATTGGTACATATGCACATGAACAAATATGTATGTATTTTTCTTTTACAGGTTGGTTGCATGTATTTCTGACTAATGGTGCTTGAGCTGAGTCCTTTCGTGGCACAAGCTCCCTGTTCGTGTCCTGCTCCCCTGGCCTGAGAATGCGAGCACAGGCTTGCACATTCTGATGTAAACTGCTGCTCTACTGAGCAGTCACATGAGCCAAGGCATTCTCCCTCCATACATTTTAGAAGAAAAAGGAAGAAAAAGCCCCATGAGTTATCCCCTCAAAGCTTAGAAGAGATTGTTGGCATGTTTGTTTTCTGAACACTTCTAACATGACATGAGTAAAGCCACCACATGATGGGTTTGGTATTTGGGCTCTGTGCTGTCTTCTCTAATGGCCAAGCACTTGATGTATTTTGACATTGCATCCACTGCCAAAATGTTCCAGGTCTGTCCTGTCCTCCACTGTCCTAAAATGAAGAAGATGGTTTCAGGTAACTCCCCTTAGTCCTAAAGATACTCACTTCCAAAAACCAGCCTATTGTGGTTGTTGGGAAGCAAAAGACCATACAATCTATCAGTGATTTGGTACTCCCAGCCTACATCTATTTGTAGTAAATACTATGCACTACCTGTCATTTGCCTAAAGAATTCCTCACATACAGGTTATAAACAGGGTTTAATGAGCTTGGTGAATCTTGTGCAAGCATCCTTATTCCTTTTTGTTTTCTTTTTTGTTAGTGCAACAGCTGGATGTGATAGTCATAGAAAGTGCAACAGAGTCAGGAATTAATTTGCTGTTTTCAAGAAACAATTGGCCTTAATTACCTGATCCAAAGAAACAAAGTTAATGTGGTGCAACAAGGAAATGCCATGCTTCATTAGCAAAAGATGTTTTCAGTTAAACCAATGTTGTGGTGGCACAGTTGTGGTGTGCTTACATGAATAAACCCTATTCTGGAAGAAAAACTTGGTTAAGAAAAAGAGTTCTTAATCCCAAAATCCTTGCTGGAATAAGTTATGTTACTCTCATATAAACTTTTCCTAGGGGCAAATATCTGTGCCTGAAAGGTGGCGCTCATGTAGCGAGACAGAGTTCAGGCAGCAGCAAGCAGCTTTCAGCCCTGATTCTGTATTTCATAGTTATCAAGCAGACCATTTAGCAAACCTTCAGGTACACATGTAAAATTTCTTGAAGTGATTGCAGAATAAAACACGAAACTTTGTTGCAGGCTGGGTAAGTATTGTTCAAAGCATACTTAAGGGTTTTTTCACAGATTTTTGGGAAAATTTATACACCTATACTGGCTATTAATATTTTTTTATATATTATATAGTTTGGACATGACCTCTGTATATTTTTATATAAGTTAATATAAGCATTTGTCTGTCTTAAAGCACAGGCATTACAATGTTTGTTGCAGTCCAAATCACCTGAACCTGGACATGTAGAAGACAGAGGTTCATGTGCAAATTCTGTATTTGTCCTGAATCTTACCTTCTTTTCTTGCATGAGCTGTATAAAAAGCAGGCATGTGCCCTGGTTTCAGCTGGGACAGAGTTAACTCTCTTCCTCATAGCTGGCATAGTGCTGTGTTTTGGATTTAGATTAAGAATAACGCTGATAACACACCGATGTTTCAGTTGTTGCTGAGCAGTACTTACACCAAGTCAAGGACTTTTCAGCTTCTCATACTGCCCTGCCAGCGAGGAGGCTTGGAGCACAAGAGGCTAAGAGATGACACAGCCAGGACAGCTGACCCCAGCTGTCCATAAGGATATTCCACACCGCATGGCATCATGCTGAACAATAAAACTGGTTATAGTTGGCCAGGGGTGGTGGCCCACTGCTTGGGGACTGGATGGTTGTCTTTCAGCGGGTGGTGAGGAATTGCATTGTGCATCACTTGTTTTGTATATTCTTTAATCATTATTATTATTTTCCCTTCCTTTTCTGTCCTATCATGGACAAGGGGTAACAGGTTAAAACTTACATAGGGGAAGTTTTGATTGGTTATAAGGAGGAAGTTCTTTACTGTAAGGGTTGTGAGGCACTGGAATGGGGTGCCCAGGGAAGTTGTGAATGCTCCATCCCTGGTAGTGCTCAAGGCCATGTTGGACAGAGCCCTGGGAGACATGGTTTACTGTGAGGTGCCCCTGCCCATGGCAGCGGGGGTTGGAACTTGATGATCTTAAGGTCCTTTCCAACCCAAACTATTCTATGATTCTAATGGCTTTTTATCAGCCACAAGTTTAATCTTTCTTCCAATTCTCTCCCCCATCCAGCTGGGTGTGTGTATGCTTGTGTAGTGAGTGGAGCAGCCATGTGGGGTTTAGCTGCCTGCTAGGTTAAACCCCAACAGCATGATTCCTCATTTTCCAGTCTGGTGTTTAAAAAAGAAGTATTTATCATAGTAAAGTATAAATACACTTCCCTGGGTGTGTAGTCTGTACACAGAAACTGGTGCTGTAATACTAAAACCTCAGCGTTTACCTTCCCTATAAGTGCCTGCTCTGTTCAACTGACCCATCACGCCAGAGTGATGTTTACTGTTTACCTCATTACTTGCCTAATGCAATAAGGTCAAGTAGAAACCTAAGAAAGTAACAGATTAAAATGTCTTTTCCCATGAAAGCAATAAGATCTTTCATATTCATTTCAGTAGAGCCAAGATTTTACTCTCTATATGGCATAAGAGTCTACAAGACCTATAAAAGGATGCTCTTTAACACAGTGGTGATATCAACAAGACTCCAAGGATTAGTGGAGAAAGGGAGTCCAGTTTTATGCCAATGCTATTTTAGTTTCTATAATGCTAGTGACAGAGCTCTTTCAGAACCTCAATAACTTGGTCATCTTTTTATTACCCACTCCCCTTTTGCTTATTTTGTGAATATTTATAATAGATGTGGGCAGTTACAAAAATATATATTTTGGACTGTAACAAAGCTGTTTTCAGTTAGTGAACAGCAAAAACTTACACTTCTGAAAAGCACCCTATAGAGTCACATTTATTTATTCTCTGGGTAAAGTAGGGCTCCGTCACTCTCTTTTTTCTGGTGGTTGGTGGTTTTTTTTAGTATCCATTCAGTTGGCTGCATGCTGAGAATACACACATTAATTTCAGACCGAAGTGAATTTTTTCAGCTTATTTATAAATCTGTCAGGATCAAAAACTCTGGAAAAAGAATGGTGCGACGGCATTGCATAGATTTAAGAAATACGGAGTTTGTAGGGTTGCAATAAGATGGAGTTGGAGTTGTGCTGTCTCCTTATATTTTCTTTTTCCTCTTGAGCTTTCCTGAAAGTAGATTTCTGAAGAAGTGAATCACTTTATGTTTACCCCTTTGACACAGGGTCCTTGCCACAATCTCCAGCTTAGGCGTAACTCTATCTGCTTTGTAGAATCCTCAGGGGCTGCAGAGGAGTCAGGGTTTTGGCTACCAGCTCTTCCCTGCAAGTTCCTAGTTTTCTTCCTCTAGACCTGTTTCTTAGGTTATTTCCTTTGACCAACTGCAATTACTGCAGAAGGTTTAAATTCATCTTAACAGCTGCATCTCTCCAGGATTAAACGGGGCTAACCAATTCATCTTAAGGGTGGGAGCTGTTGACTCATAGCAAAAGTATTCGATAAGAAAACTTGGATCAAAAGAACAGGGGACAAGCACAGCTGGCTGCCTGTGTACCTACCCAGCTCTGTCCAAACAAGCTACCATGGACAACCACGTGTTTGCCGGCTCTTGGATCCACGCCATTTCTCATTTCTTACTTCTCTCTGTCCTTGGAGTCTTTCATTATTGTGTCTTACTGAGGTGTATTAAATGAGTCTCAGTTCCCTCTGCTGGGCAGCTAAGCTTTCAGAGATTTGTTTATTGATTTTCTCTTTTATTGGGTATTTGCAATGATTCATTGTACTAATAAATGAGGAGGGCGTCACATACACTGCCCAATCGGCCAACTGTATGGTCATAAGCCAATTCATAAAGATTCACAGAGGGTTTGTGGCATATAGAAGGATCCTCTGGGTTCCATGGCATCCTTTATAATTCTCATCTCACATAAGAGAAAATTAGAATGTATCTACAGCGAAATAATGACTGAGGATGGAATTATCCCATCTGCCAGGGGATCAGATGCAATAACTGTCTGGGCAAGGCCTATCTTGGTACAGTTGAGCTGCACATAGTACATGAAGTCTTTGATTCCTAAGTATTAATGTAATACCTGTCAATTAATAATGCCTCAAAGTATGTTTTCTTAGGATCTATGTAGTCCGTGGGCTTGTTCTCAGCAGAATTCCACTTGGTGAGTTTATCTTTCTGTGCTGCTAACAGAACTAATTGGTCAGTAGCTCTTTTTTGATGCACTTTTGCTCAGTTTTGCCACTGTGCTCAGCCCAGTCCCAGCCCATAGATAACAGCTGTGTCTGCATAGACCTGCCTTTCTTTATGTGATTGTGCTTGTGCTTTGCTTTCACAGAGGATCAAACACAGCATAGCTGTAGCCAAAGTATACTTGTTTTGCTGTGTTCAGATGATCTAGGCAGAGGGTTATGGCTACCTGAGTTAGAGCAATCATTTGCAATTTCAGAGATCAGCAGGTTGTTAGGTAATTCTTATATGGGTACAGGGTTGACTGTAGGAAAAGCAGTTCCCTTTGCTTTGGGAAAGTATTGAACGACAGGCACAAATGAGTTAAGAGTTTCCATGTTCTTTGTTCCATGCTCTCAGCCTTGGTGCAGGTTTTGCCTTTATGGGACAGTGTTATCTCATGTCACCACTCGGTTCCGGCCTGAGCTGGCCCCTGGTGACGCAGTGGAGGAGGCAGCCTGACGGCTCACCAGTGAGCCCCCATCTCCATATCGCCTAGCACTCTGTCTCTAGCTTTGTTTATGCCAGCTTAGAGATACCAGCTGTATGTTTCCATTCATTACTGCCCCCATTCATTTTTGCAACACTGCTGAGCACTTCAATTTCTATAGTGCAACCTCTTAAGAGGGCAGAAGGGGTTTTTCCTGGAAGTGTTTTGTTGCATTTTGACAAAGGACTTACAAAATGTAATATCTTATAGAAGAAATACTGGGCATGTAAAAGTAACACATCTTGGCAATACCGACATGTCTTTATACCCGCATATGCGTAGTTAAAAAAGTTAGAAGTGTTAATATGGAGAAAGGCTTTCAGTGTAAATGTCAAATTTGTTGCTCAGTTTTCACTTATTTCAATATGACCCAGGGTTTCTTTGGATGCTGTCACCTTCTGTAGTGCAGGGTTTCAGGGCAGAGTTTGAATCTCCTTGGTTCCCAGTACCAGTTCTGCCCTGACTTAGCTGCAGGTTAACCATGCAGTTTGACACAGATGATGCCCAGCACACTTAAATGACTAGCACACTCAGTTTTCTGTCAGAACTTTTTTAGATCCCATTGACCACATGGGTACTCAGATGGGTTTAGGGTTAGAGTTAGACTTCCTTTTGAGCTGGAGAACCTAAAGGTCCCTAAACTGGGGACTGTTTAAAATGGGACTTGCTTTCCCTAGTCATCACAGTCCCTATCACTAAGATAGAGACAGTATTTGTTTGCAATTATGTTTGGACTGTAGTTGGAATAAACTGATTATAAAGGACTTGATTATTTCTGTGGAGCCCTCGAGAGGTGCTGGACAACACATGTTACCAAAGAGCTATTTGTGTGCCAAAATCTGGGGTTGTTATGTTGAAATTAGGAAATCAGTGTTTCTGCTGTTTTCTGGTTGCCTCGGGGATCTGCTCCAGAACTGGAAGTATGAGAAAGCCAGCTGCAACTCTCACCAGTCTGAGCTGCTGCAATGCTGATGCAGTACTCAGCAGTTTTAAAGCAATGGGTCTCTGTGAGTTGCCAGAAGCCCTTTCCCAAAGTGTCTCTTATGACTGTATGTGTCAGGTATATACCTCCATTCATCCTTCGGCCCTTATTTTGGGATCTTAAGAAAGATGCTGTCAAGCATGGTAAAGCATCTGCAGGTTCTCTAGAGATAGCCTTCAAACTGAGACAACCTTCAGCGATCCAACATCGTATTTGTTTCTGCTTTGCATGTTTGAAGAACATCTCAGCAGCCACAGGAGCAGTAATCTTCTGCTGAAAATATTTGTCCTATGTCACAATTGTAGTTCAACCCTGGGATCCAGTCAGGATGGACAGGAACTTCCCCAAAATGAGAACTGCTGGCTGGAGACCTCTGAGGGATCATGTGATCTGGAAACCAGGTTTCATCCCCTTTGTGTCATTATTATCCTTCCCACAAAATTTTCGGTTTTGTAAGATTAGAGAGATCATGCAGTAATTATTCAGCCCTGTTCAAATTTTATCCATGTGAATGGCAGTGGGCTCTTCTTTCATGAAGCACGGATAATTGAATATTTCAGATACAGCAAATCTGGCAAATGAAGATTTTGTGGAGTGTTTACCTCAATTTTGTTAGTTTGCTGTGAGGTGTTTTGATTTCGTGAAGTATACCTTAGACACCTCTTTGTTCAGGAATGCACAAATCTGTATGTATCATTAGATGCCTGGCATGTTGAATAGTTCTTTAATGACAAGGTTATAAAGACACGAATAAACAAAATTTTTAAACACGTTTGTTTTTCCTTCCACAGTTGCCTAATGTGGAAGTGTTTGCATTGGGTTAGCTGGTTCTGAGCGGTCAGTCTGTGTAAGGTAATAGCAGCAAAATACCCCTGCAAGCAGCCAGCCAGAGGAGTGGTAAGTAAGTAAACCCCATCTTTAAAACGTACCAGAGTTTGCGGGTTGTTTGTGGGATAAGTGAACAATGACATACATAAATTGCTTGAGAACTGTAAGTTCAGATATCAGACTGGACTCAGATCTAAGAATTTCAAGTCTGTTGATCTAGCCTTTGAATCTGTTTTTGCTTTATCGCTGCTGGGAAGCAGATGTAGAGGGCATGTTTACACTATCAGATAACTTCCCTGCCTAGTTTACACCTGGTCCCCTGCCTAAATGTTAGTTCATTCCCGACCTTCCTTTTCCGTTCAACCAAATGTAGCTTTGCTTCTGGAGAGTGTCTCCTGGTCCTCATTTTCAATAGACTCTGGAGGTCACACCTGGGCTCCTTTTGCACTGTGAAAACTTCCGGTACAGGTTTTATACCCCCGTCTACTCCTCTGAGCTCCCATGAGGGTATCCTTACCTTACTGCACCATGTTATTTTAGATGATTTCTTCTCCAACTACATTGTGACTTGGTGTCCAAAGCAGATGTGCAGTCAGATGTTGTGCAATGTGAATATAGTTAGTATTAGCTTGATATGCAGAGGTGCAGATGGGATGTATATAGGAGTAAACACTCAGCCAGTGCTACTTGTCTCCACAAGGATTATCAAGTGTTGTTTCAACTTTATTCAGACTCATAACAAAGTAATGCTGTCATAAACATCATCCATTTTGGAAAATATGTCAGAAAAGATCGCCTTTTGAAGGGAGAACAGTGGGGATTGACTAGACTGAGTACTGGCAAAAAATGTCAAAGTCCTGGGGTGGCTCTAGGTAATTTTGGTGTGGATTTTACAAATTGCTGGGTTCATAAACATCACATTTGACTATTTCTATTTAGTCATAATGCACAGACGTTCTCCTACATATATGCTCATGCTGGCTTCAGCCAGGGGTGGAGACACTGCTTCAGACAGGCACCCGCTTTCACTCATAAGTGCCTTCTGTTTGTACTGCAGCATGAACAGATGATGCCTCAAATGAACTCAAGGGCTCATTGAGTTGTACAAGGGGCAACCAGTGGCACCAAACCACAATGGCCCTTTGCAGACAAACTCTCTAAGAGTGCTATTTTAGAAAAACCTTAATATTTGCTGTAGCTCTTGATTAGAAAAAGGAGGAGGAAAAGGAAATCTATAAGTTGCAATTAAAACTTATTTTGTGTTTCACCAGTGAACATATTTTTTTTGTATCTGGGTACATTACAGTGAATGTTCAGCTTCTAAAAGGATGAATTTATGACTCTCACTTTTGGGAGCTAGAAGTGGAATCCTCCTTCCTAAAGCCGCACCTCAACCCATTGTATCAGCTAAGAGTATACAATCAGATACCTCTCTAAAGACTACATGAATAAAGTGCCAGCTGTGAAAGAACACAGCTGAAATCTGTGTTGGCTTGGGCAATCATTCAAGAAATCAGTCCCACTGTGTTTATATCTGCTCCCTTCCTATTAGGCCTTGAAAGCAATGCGTGAGGACTGGCACAGAAAATACCAAAAAGCCGTGACTTAACAAACAGATTGCACAATCCTGTGTAAGGTTTGAAAGAAGCATTTTAACTTTGCAGTGTAACTCCAACTTGAAACATTGTGCCATAGCTGTAATGTCATCATATGCAAAAAATAACTGGAAGAACTGGGGAAGAAAATATGATTTAAGCCAGCTCAAATGGAAATTCTTGCAACTATTGTACTCAGCATTATAATTCACCTATAAGAAGCAGGAAAGTGAGAAGTGTTAAAGTGCTATGTAAATAACTACTTAGAATTCAGTGGTGGAGGGAGCTGTTACTCAAGCTCTGGAGAAAAATCAGACAGATCAATGTCTTGCATTTGTCTCTGCCCTCTCACCCTTTTCAGGCTTTTCTCACTGCTTTGTGTGAGCACCCTCTGTTCTTACGCTGGCCCTCATCTCAGTGATGCTGTGCAGTGATGTGCCTTGAATGCTGGCAGCAAAGCGAGACTCGGTGGAATGATAGCTTTGGTGCTGCCTGGATGAGCAGCACTCAGGATCAGCCTTCTGGTCCTGCCTGGTAATGCACTCCTTTTCTCCATGTGATTTGACAGAGGAGTGAACAAAGGGGCTATGAGAACAGCACATCACCACTCATAGCAGACTGCAACTCAGCTGAGAAAGAGGTTTTGAACTATTGAGGGTTACAAATTTCTTAATTGTTCAGTTGCCAGATTTTTTCTGTTCCTATTTTACTATGTTCAAACATATGGAGCTTGTGATTTAACTATCCAGAGCATGGAATAATCAATCTTGTATTGCTGCTATTCATTCTTCATTAATTGCTTTATCATACACACAAAATGAAATACAGACATATATTGAGGGCAAAATTATGTACTTGTGTATATGTATGTATATATGTAGATAGACATAGTTATGCATACACCTATATCTGTGCACACATGAACACAAAAAGGGAGACAGAGATGGAACAAGAAAGAAAAATAAATAAACTACTATAAACCTTTCTTGGTTTAATTCTGCACTTCTGACATTTTCCCCTGTTTCATGACTTGAGACTGTGATAGAACTTGGATTGTATCTTTTGGCAGCATTTTTCCTAACCAAGGCCAGGCTGAAGAAATACAGTAAAAGATTATTCTGGGTAACAGGAAGCAATAATTCACACCAATGTGAAGCTAAAGAAACTTCAGCCAGACTTGCTTCTGCAAAAATCTTACTGGCGTTTTTTTTCTTCCCTGACAATCACATAGATTTGTCTAGCAAGCCAAAAGTCAAGTAAAATTCTTACTGCTATACTTCTGAAAGCAAAAAGGAGTCATGACCTTCATGTGAACGTCCTGTAGGTAAAAAGAGGAATGAAGAACTGTCCCATGGACCCAGTTGTGCCAATACAGATGGTATTTCATGGAAATATTGGTTCTACACAATGATTTTTGCAGGGGATTTCTTTAGTCTTTTTCTATAGCAAATCACATGAAAACTCTCCTCAACATATAAAGCATAAGAAGAAACCTGCGTTATTAAGACAGTGAAATCAAAAACAAATGAGGAAAGGATGGACTTTAGGTTGCTGTGTGTTAATTAAGTTAACTAAATGAGCAATTCTTAAATTTTTTACACTTTTGGCAAGTGTTTCATGTACCAAAGACACTCTGGGGAGTGCAAGAGGCTTGAGAATTTGTCCAGTTTGATGTCTGGAGCAACATCTGAAGAAACAAAGTCAGCACAGTTCATCAAAGTGTTTGGAAATGGAAAGTCTTGTTAAGGCAGTCAGGGTTCAAAGTAGGCAGGGAATGCAGGAATGACAATTTTCTTTCTCTTTTCTGTTTCTTCTTTCTCGTGCATGAAAAAGCCATACTGCAAAATGCTGTCACGGCCCAGGAATGATGAACTGGCCTTTCCTTGAGCCTGAGGAGGCCAAAGACTGAGGTGACCTCTTGGGCAACTGGCATACCTAGTGGTCTGTTAGTTCCAAGCAGTGAGATGGAAGATCCTTTCTCGGCTGCAGGTTGGTGTGTGCTTGTGAAGGTAGACCTGAGTTTTGTAATTTTCCTTTCAGCAAGGAATATACCTAGAAACAAATGATCTATCCTCCAATTTAATAAAATATTTCAAATAACCTAAACTTCTTTTTGCTTTTTATTTTCTGACTAAGTGCTCCATTCTTTCAAAATTAATTTTGGATTATTCCAGAATGTATTTAAACTGATGAGTGAATTGAAATATTACCTATCTGTATCTAGGGGTTTTTACAGCACAAATGCTTTCAGGTGCTTTCTTCTTTCATAGAATCTCTCCCTCCCTGCTAGGAAAATGTGGTGGATGGCCACAAAAGAGGATGGAAATCCTCATGGAGTGAGAAATGAGAGGCTTTTCAGCTTACACAGACAGAACACTGAGGAGATCTGGTAGGGGCTGTGTTTATATGTCTCTTTTGAATAGAGCCAAGCTCTCTGGAAACATGCAGAGAGAATGTCAATAATGATAAATATGGGGAAGTGGGGAGATAAGGGCGTGGGCTAAATCTTCAGCCTGACCTTTGTGAGGTAAGGATGTCAAGTGCTGCTATTTTGACACTGGACAGAGTTGCATGGTGACATCATTTGGGTTCCCATGCAAAGAGAACAAAACCAGCTCTCTTTACTTGAGTGTTAGCTTTGTTACCTTTCCCCTTCCCATATAAATGGGTGTCTCCCAGCTTGGACAAGTCTTCCCCTTCTATGTGCAACCCTCAGTGCTTTCACGTCTTCAAGTGTTTTGGCCGGCACACCAGGCTGCTATCTCTTCATCCTCAGTTACAAGCTTCTGTACACAGAGACTCTTCATGATACACAGCCATGTTTGAGATAAGCATGCTTGGAAAGCACATCCCCTCCTCTCAGTGCACTGCTGTGTGAAAGGAGATGGACCCCTTGTAGACCTAGGATTTTCCTTCCTAATTCCTCTGGTTTGTGGAGGGGAAGGGAGATGGGTTGCTATGCAGATATTCTCGTCTGCCAAAAATGATCTGACAGAGTGTGTGTACGTTATCTTCTTGTAACCACAGAAACAGACAAAAATTACTTGGTTGGATAGAACCAGTCTGTTTTGAGCTTCTGGAAAGGCAAAGGGCTCCCTTTCATCCTTGGTCTGGAATTGACAGTCCCATGACTGGCATCAGCCGAAATTATATTTACTGCATGGAAAATTTTTACCGTGATACCAGATCCTAAAGAGCACCTAACTTCAGGAAAGGTTGTTGCTCTTGACTTGAATTTCCTTTCTTTTACTTGCTTGTCACAAACCCCATATTTAGCCCTCTTAGGTAATGTATCTGCTTTATTAAAATCACAACCTGTCTATGACCTCATTGTAGCATACATCTGGATAGACCATTGCAAATATACTCCAGGAAGCCTAGAGTGCAATATACGTAAATTGTTTTGCATTTTTGTATTTTTTGTTAATTTTATATTATTGTAAATAAATAGCATGTGAAATAAGTTATAAACATTGCGTAAATTATGCTAGTACCTTCCAAATGTATTCATTTGTAAGTGTATTCACTTGTAAGCGTTCAGACAACAAATCAGTCTGAACTTCCAAACTGACAGCATAAGTTCTAACAACTGAAAACTTACACCCAAACAATAAAGTACTGGTGTACTTATGGTGTACTTACAACTCTGTTCTGGAGTTCTCACTTTAGGATTATGCTACAAAAATATGTACAGAGAAATCATTATCCATCGCAATGGGGTTCTGGCTTGTGGTGGAAGGTCACAAATTCCATAAAATCACTCTGGAAGCCCCAGGCTTGACCCAAGCAGACATGAGGTTCAAGGAAATTCACTTTTTTCCCACTCAGTAGTTTCAGAGCTGCAGCTGAGACGCCCAACTGTACATTGATCAAGCTGAACCAATCCTCAGTTGCTGTGATTTGTGGAAACAAGTGCAGGGCTTCCTACAGGCTCCACTTTGGCCAAGGATCTCCACGGGGCTGAAAGCTGAAGCTATATCCCTCCTGCTGTGATAGGTTGGTTCCTACACAACTTCAAGATCTACCTCCTCCACTTCGGTAATGTGTGGAAAAGATAGAGTGAGATTGTGTATGTAAGCCTCTGTGCTGCTGCCACCATCAGTCATTTTTAACTTTGCAACTCACAACTACAGTGAATAATGTCTAGAACTGGGTCTACACTAACTTGGCTGCCCAAGGTGAAGGACAGCACACTGTTTTATCAGTCTGAATATATCAATCAAAACCCATCAGTATCATGTAATACAAAGTAATTATTTTCTGGAAGAAGCATCAATGGAAAATATCTCTAGAAGAATCACAAGCTACAACTACTATATATTTTTAAACACATAGTAGATAATAGATATATATTTATATATGTGCTTATATATATAAAAACATACATATGTACATATATATTTGTATATATGGATATGTGTTTATATGTATGTATGTCTAAATACATTTATATATTATGTATGTGTATATATGTGTGTGTGTGTGTGTGTATAGGTTTACCACATATCAAGGAAACTACTGCAGACTACTTCTTGGCTACATCAGTTTCCCTTTCAGTCCTCTCAGCTGGTGTGCTTTACCTCAGTGTTCCAAACTTGTGGCACATCAAAAATCTTCCTTACTGTTTATTCAGTCAAAACTCATAACATAATTGCTATCAAACCCTGTCTGCTTGCAAGGAGTCACTTGGAAACTGTCCTCATGTATGTGAGTTCAGAAAGTGAACTCTAATGAGCCCTTTCCTCCTCAATTAACTCACCATGGAAAGAAGTCTGGTGCTGGCTGCTTTGCCTGTGTTTCTGCAGTCAGAGACAAGGATGAAGGCTGGAAGATGCACATGCTGTTAGCACAGCTGCAGTGCTTGGGAAAGCAAATCCTTGGGATATCTGTAGAAGGTTATCTTCCCTCTGCAGATAAGCATATTCCTTTTTTCAAATTATCTCTCTCCCCTTGATAGGGGTAATGAGTGCCTCTAACGTCTACTGCTTATTTTGGGTGTCCTTCCAATAGAAGGGGAAAAAAATAAAAGACTCAACATTATTTGGCAAGAAGTACTGCTGTTATTAAGTGAGTGTGGTTGATTTAACACTAATGAGCTTTGGAGTCTAGACAAATGTCAGAAGAAAATAAATAATGATCCTTTCTGAAATGCAACAAATCTCTTTATTTTGTTGAATTCTATCTATTCTCACCACCACAAAATTTGCAAGAAACAGAGGATTACGGAGTCATAAAATTATTTGGGTTGGAAAGGATCATAATGATTAGCTAGCTCCAATCCTTCTGCCATGGGCAGGGACACCTTCCACCAGATCAGGTTGCTCTAGGATCTGTCCAACCTGGTGTTGAACACTTCCAGGGATGGAGCAGCCACTTCTCTGGACAACATGTTCCAGTGTCTCACCACCCTCACAGTAAAGAACTTCATATCTAATCTAAATTTACCTTCTTAATTTTAACTAAAGTTAGAAGAATACTGGCTGAGGTACAGTGAAAAATAACATCACATAACGCCAAATGAAGCAGGAATTTAAATTAATCTGCTTTTCATGCTTGAATGACTTCTGAAATCATTGAAAATTGTGACTCATTAAAAGGTAAGGGCCATGTGCCCCTTGCTTACTTGAATTTAACAGTCAGATTGGAAATCTTTCCTCTTTCCATATTAAATTTTATTGGGAGTATTAAAGCTAATAACACTTAATGCAGGTTTTGCCCCTTATACCAAGGATCACTTTCAAATCCAATTCATCTGTGAAGAGTGCAGTATTGTAGAATTGGATGAGGATATAGTTAAAGCTGACTAAACATTGTTAAATCATAAATGTTTACCAAGGAAAAAGCCTGGTGACTCTGAACAGGGCATGTGGACTAACTAAAAAATCAACTGTAAAGAATTTATTATAGATGAACACCAGAAATACAGAGTTTGACTCTGTTCAGAACACATCCGTACATTGCTCTAATTCTCTAAGATAAAGAAATTATTCTCCTGAGTCAACATGAGCGACTTTTTACTGGATGATGAAATAACAGATGAAATTCCATGTAATATAAAGTGATGCACAAAGGAAGAACAATCTTGTGTTCATATATCCAGTGATGAACTGGATGAGTTTTACGTACTCAGAACAGCAGTCAAAATCAAATCTAGAGGGTTTTTTAGCATTAAGGGACAAACCACACATAATTATGCCTCTGTAGAAATCGATGATGTGCCCTCATCTTGAATACACTATAATTTCTCATTCCTTCACCCTCTACTGCTTCACTATATAGAAAAAGATAGTAACAGAACTGAAAAAGAAGTACAGAAAGGGCATAAAAAATGTTGAAAGGTATGGATATGCTGCTCTAGAAGGAACAAAGAAACAGGTTAACGTTCAGCAGCCTGGAAACTCCTCAGCAGAGTCTATAAAATCAGGAAACATGAAGAATAACAATATGAAATGATCCCATGTAGCATGACCAGTAGAGGGTCTTGAATGAAAATTATAGAATCTTGGTTCAAAATAAAAAAAAAAAAAAACTGGGTATTTTTCCAAATAACATGATGCTAAGGCTGTGCTGCAGGACACTGTAATTAGGAAAAGATGATATGAGTTCAGAAGGTGACTGAATAAACTCATGGAGGAGAAATCCACAGCAATCTATTTGATGTGGACATGCAACTTCTGCTCTGAAAGTTCATGAGCCATAAATCATTGAAGTCTGGTAAATGTTCTAGGGAAATATCATTCTTGTGCTGCCCTTACAGTCTGCTAAGCATCCACTACTGGCAGCTGATGGAGACACATACTGGGGCTTCATGTCTTAAAGCAGCTTAGCTGCTCAAATCCCTTATGATTATCAAGACCTGCAAGGTGATAGTAAGGGTGAGAAGCCAGGAATATCTGTTAACAGCTATGCTAGCAGCTGGCCTTCATCCATGTGTCATTAAGCACCTGTCTCACTGCAGTGTAAGTCACCTCCTGGAAGTGCTTATCTCTTCACTGATTTTGACTCAGTCTTGATAATTAGCTTAGACCGGGTGCCTCTAGTTGGTAGTAAACATCCCAGGCCTCCTGAGAAGGAGGTGAAGTCACCAGGATCTAAATGCTCTGTATTGAGCAGTGTTGAGCACAACTTTGTGCTGTTGCCTCAGAGGTTATAGCAAAATTTGTTTAAGGGTAGTAATACTGATTTGAAGATGTGTTAATAGCCATATCAGTCAGGCGAAGAGAATCAGCATCAGGTCTTCAGCTTTCCTCTTTTCCTTTTTGTGTAAACAAACATACCTGAATCTTCCAGACAACATTCTGGTCACATACTTCTTCAGCCCTGTACAGCTTTCCTTGCAGTTGTCTTGTTTAAGCCTTCCAAAACTCTTCACCCATCTGTTTACTTAGCTTAGTACACTTTGTTACCTCCTCTTCTTTCCACAGCATGATATTAACAGACAAGCCTTGCCTGGTCCCATGGGAGAAATGTTTTACCTGCCCTGAAAACCCCTCTGGAGAATTCCCATTCCCATTGAGAAAGATCCCTCAGGACCTTCATGGCCAAGTGAAGTCTGTGTCATTTCTTTGAGAACAGGCTGGCCCCAGCCTGAGATTTGGGAACATGTCTCCCACATCTCAGGCAGATAAAGGAAATTAAGCCAAAATCTACCTTCTGTTGGGAGCAGCCCTTTTCCTAACCATACAGCTACTGATCACCCTGCTGAGGTAAATGGATCTTTCTGCCATGATATGGCCACAGATATCATTAAAACTGACACATCTTCATGAAACATTAGGTGACCCACTGTAATCTCTATGTTTGATCTTTGTTTAACCCATACTTAAATTGTGCCACATTATACTCTTGGAAAAGACAGACATCTGTGGTTCTGCAGTTCTTCTCCTTCAGCTTGCTCTTTCAGGTCTACATGTTACCATTAGGTCTTCAATAAGTGATTTTAACAAGGTTTTATCATAAGACACTTATTTTAGTTGTCTGTTGTCTGTGATAACCAGACTAAAGCATGGTTAAATCACATTGTGAAGGCATTTATCCTGTAGTCATTTATCCTGAAGGCATTTATCCTGCAAAATCATAATACGACTTTATTCTTTCCTTTTCTACTTCCACCTCATTGCTATATGTGATCTTTCCTTGTATTATATGTGAGCTTAAATTTTAAGCTCTTTGAAGCAGGGACTGCTTACTATATTTCCCTCTTTTCAGACACAAAGGAACAGTTCTGGGAACCAATAAATAAAACTTTAAAAGCGTAAGTGGAAGTAAGTTGCTCCCTTTGGATGGGAAAGAGAGGAATATTACCCTTCAATGGCAAAGCTTCTGTAGATCACATTCATTGTATGAGTAAAAAAGAAGACTCTAATATACAGAGCAGTCTTTTTAGCCACATGAGAAAGCACTACCTTTATTACACATATCCACTCAACAGAAGCAATTCACTTCACATGTAAGTGGCTTTTTTAAACCATGAATTCCTTGTTCCTGTGTGGCTGCAGGCTTTTTTTCAGCACGTCTGCTTTTTCTGCTGCCTAACAGCAGTTAATGGAGCTGTAAATTGTTATCAGCTTGATATTACTGTAGAGCCAGCTTATACAAATACCTGATAAGCGCTGGAACACATTTCAGTGGATGAAAATTCATTGTATAGCGTTGTTTCCTTTTACTTTAATGTGTTCCAGACCACTTGGACAACTCACTTAATGAATCCCATTTTGCACAGGACAGCGACATTTGAAAGGCTGCCAGCCTGAGAGGTTGGTGCCCGCATATTGATAACCCAGGTGAGATCCTTTGATAACCAACAGGACCGTGCTGGCTGTCTTATAATGGAGTGAAAACACACTGGAGGCACAATGGCTATGACAGAGAAGAGGTTTTTAAGAGTCCTATGTTTTGTCAGGGTCTTGTGCACTCTATGGCAAGCAACAGAGTTTCAGAAGATGTTTCTGAGGCAGCTGCAGAGGCTGCTGATATGCTGTTTGAACTGATATCTGCACGTGTTACCCTGCATCAGCATAGTAACATAGTGGCAGCTATCTTTTATTTCATGTATTGAAGTATCACATTATACATATAGAGTTTTCTTCATGTCTCCCAGGTTAAATAGAGGAATGTTATCTCTGTTTTACTGATGGGGAGCTGAGACAGAGGCACCTCAACTGTGTCCAGCCACATAAAAATCAGGTTTCAAGGCTTACCTGTTTTTCCAGCCTCTTTGTGGAAAGTCACAGCTTTTTCTGGGAACCATACACCCCATGATAATGTAGACATCTACTCTTGATGGGATTTGTTGCCTTATGTCTGTCCTTTTCTCCCAGTTGATTACATCTGAAGCCAGTTGGGATGAATACAGGGACACTAACAGGTCTATGCACTCTCTGAAGGCATTTAGCCATCAAAAAACTGCAGACCAGGCGCTTAGGAAGCTATTTAAAATGTCTTGCAAACCCAGCTCCCAGGAAAGCAAGCGCTCCAGCAAGGTTCAGATGAGCTGTGGACTGTCATGTTCTGAGACTAGTCCGGGAGGCTTATCCTCCCTCACCTATGGAAATGGCCTGAGCAATTACAGGAGGCAGCACTGCTCTGCCTGACCCTGTGTCAGCTTCTCCTAACTTCATCATATGGTCTCTGAGGGAAAGGGGTGAGGGATCACTCTTGGACAGGAGAAGACAGGTCCACAAGGCTTTTTTTTCCAGAGGTGGGAAGAAATCTTGGGATTTAGGTAGATATTGCTGAGTGATATGGAATATAATTCTGAAATTTGTGGTAATCTTCAGATGATTTTAGGTTTTCCGAAATAGCCAAAAGTTCTGACAACTTGAGGCTTTTGAAAGCAGACAGACAAATTGCTGTAAAAATGTACTTTGGGAAGCCAGCCAGCACTGGCACAGAAAATAAGTCCTGTTTCCAATCCATGTGACTTTGGGATTAATTCTTTTCTGCCAATTCAAATCTTTTTGTAGTTTTAATTGCCTTCTATTACTAAATTCTCATTCATGCATAATGTGTATGATGGCTCAAGTGCTAAGCAGTATCAACATTTCACTTCAGATGTGGCTGCTCTCCTGGGGAAACAATGTGACTCCTGTAAAGCTGTGGGGAAAAAATGTTGAAGACGAGAAAGAAATCTGGCACATGAATTACACACGCTGTTCTCCATGACAGGGTGTCACCTGACTTTTTTACCTTTGAAACTTTTCCTTCACTGTTGCTAATTCGAGCGTGTAAATAGCAAAAATAAATATGCGTGAAGGTACTGTTTGAAAAATACTATGAGTTTGTTTTCTCTTTTTAGGAACCTTGCAGAGCATCAGAATCTGACGCCATTCCCCGATTGCAGGGTCATGCAGGAATGAGACTACTGGATGACCATGGACCACCCTTCATTTTTATTTGTAAAGCACATCGTACTAAAAGGATTTATTTTCCCTTTAGCCTTCAAACCATATAAATACATGTAAACAGTAATAACTGGTTACCAATGCACTTCAAAGTGGACCACAGAGATCAACAGAGGTCAGATTTTTTTAACTTCATGAAAACAGTGGCAATACCCTTGAAAATTAGCAATGGTGGGAAGTGATATTTATTCCTGAGAACCATCTGTCTCTTTCCATAGAAGAAATCAACCCATACTTTCTAAGAGAAATACACCACCTCTCTAATTTTAGATTTAAAAGTGGCAGTGTTTCTACAGATGAAAGTGTGCATTCATTGCTAAGATACACAGTGGCCATCTGAAAATTTTCCTGTCATTAAACTGGTATTTAATTTAACTCCCTCTTGTAGGTCACTTGGAATTAACATTTAATAAATTGGTTTTGGGGCAATGTGGTAGGGACAAACTGAAGATCTGAGCTCAGTAAACTCTGCTTGTCCCTTGCCTGTATACATTAGGACTATTTAAGATGCCAGTGCCCTGTAATGTTGGACATGTAATAAAAATAAAAGCCAGTATCTAACGTTTTGAACATTACACTCATCTGTCCTTCAACAACATCAATATGTTAGTTATTTGCTGAGATTTGATCCATACTGGTTTTGAGTAAACCTCGATAAATGTGCCCTGTAGATGTGCACCCAGGACCTCAAGGGAGAGGGACAAGAGTAAGCTCACTACAACTTAGAACTGCTGATACTTGGGGAAAAGCACAATGACTATGTGCTGCCCAGTTTGTTAGATAAAGCTATAATGACATAGGAAGTTGCGATTAGAAAGTTCAAAACTGCTCTAGACACATTCAACAGTGTAGGCATTTAGTCAGAGGAGTTGATGAAATTGGTGATTTTTTAAGATCAGAAGAGTTGTTTTTCTAAAAGAATTTCTCAGGTTAACAGATGATGAAGGAGCAGGTCAGATCGGGTGGTCACAGAAGTCCCTATAATCTACACTCCTGTTTTGAAAAGCAGGTGAGTTTCCAAGTAGAAAATGTGTGAACTTTCTGCATGATGCCTGTAACACTCCTCTGGGGTGAGCTTTATAATCAGTGGAGGGAAACAGAGTTTTTAGGGAAAAACCCATTTTTTTCCCTAAGCAGCTGTTGAAAACTGTCCAGTTGACTCTCTGGGGTGCCTTGTCACTTTCCATTGTTATGACAAGGTTCAGATGAGCAGCTCATCCCACCCATGACTTTTCAAGAATGTAGAGAGCTAAGACAGGACAAGGATGTCATTAGTTTTCTCTAGTCATGTTTCAAAAGGTTTGACCCTCTTGCCTTCATCAGGGTAATCCATCCTCTTGAAAAGCCCTTCTGAGCCAGGGGACTGCTGTCTTGGTGAGCAGAGAGCTCATGTGCCAGGGACCAAAACCCTAAGCTGCAGATGTGAAGTCCTCAGGATAATTCCCAGCTTGAGGCCTACCCAGATGTTAACAACCTGGTGAAAAACCTCCTGCCAAGCAGCAGAGGGGATACAAGATCCTCTGTAGAGAGCAGGAGACAGCATGTGGAGCATGTGACAGCTCTAAGGAAGGAAATTGGATGTTGAGGGATAAAGTATCTGGAAAGGGGCTTGCCTGCCAGTGAGCATGAGAAGCATTGGTGGGTCTTCTGACATTAAATTCTGTAGAAAAGCGACTCTAACAATATTTAGTACACTTTGGTATTTCAGGAAAATCGCACTGTAGCTGAATAAAAAGAAATCAGCTTGGCAAGCCAGTTAAGCTTGGGTATATCTGCTGGGGTATTCCCGGGATGGTTTTTCAACAGTGCTTAAGATGCCAGGACATGTCCCTCGTTGCTGGGACACAATTGGCTATCCTGGTAGCTTGTTATCCTGGTTCATGTCACAATGGGACAACTCACGCTCTCAGGAGGTTCCCAGGTGTGTCTTAGAGTTAGCACAGGCAGCGGACCTTTCTCATCCCTATTTTGGGCGACAACTCTTTTTTTGAGGGTAAGAGGGTTTAGTGGCTAGGGTGTAGTCTGGCTGTCTGACCTCAGCATCAGAGAGAGGTTCCTGCTTGTTGTACAAGTACAGATGTAACCTCAAAACCTCCGTTGTCAGGAATGAAAAATTCTGGGAAGTAGATTTTAGTGTGTAGTGTTCAACTGCCCTGGCTAGAGTTTGTAGTGCGTTGGACAGCTTCTCAGCCTTTCACTCCCTGAAAATCTGCTCTCCAAAGGGAACCTGTTTGATCAGCCTCTAAAGACACCTTTTCCTTCCCTGCTGCAACATCTTGACACTTGTCCTGCATGGACACTCAGCCATGTGACAGGAAGAGGAATGGTACAAAAATGAACTTCTTAGCACTGTTTAGTTTCCTTTCTTTGCTAACTTTTCACTGTATTGTGTTTCCTGCATATCCTCTCTCCCCTGTGTTTACTGACTGTGACTGGGGAAGATTTATGGGAAGAAATATCCTTCTTTCACGTATTAGGAAAATCCACTCTTGCTGTCCAATCTATGTACGTATAGGCTGCATGAAAGCACAGGATAGGTATTCGGTTTTGCAGTGTTTTAAAGTGGACTAACTAGAAGTACAGCTGTTTTTGAATTAATTTATGGTGTGTTTCACAGTGGTTACAATTATATTTGAATGAAGCAGCCAATAAATCATCATTTTTTTACCTCTTTTTTTTTAATTGCAAATATTGGCCAAGCTAATCTATTGTAAATTCTTCTATAATTAAGCATGGGACATGGCCAAATAAGCACTATCTGCAACAAAAGAGGTCAGTGTCATGGCTTTTGTAAAATGTTTTGTATTGTAAGGCTGACTGAGATGCACAATTCATCAACAGTATCTACCAAGCATGATTTGAGCAGAAACTCTTGAAATCCAGAGGCAAAGATGCTAGCATTTCATTTGAAGACTCTTCTGTGTGCTAATCTTCTGTTTTCATCTCTCCCAACTGGAAGAGAAGCAGGGAGTAGCTCGTTCTTTATTGTAGAGTGTTACCCAAGTGTAAGCCATGACTTTAAGGTGTACGTACATCTTCCCACCCTACCCTGATGCTGACATCTCAGCCCATATCAAAGCTGAACCTTAATCTTTGCAGTGTGCACCATACTTACACGTCAGGACCTGAATTACAATTGTATTTTCAGAAACACCAGGGCTGCAAATCCATATCCAGATTGACAGACTGACATTTGAAATATGATGTTATGATATGCACATTGATCTATTCAGAATTTGCTTAAATTTTAGAGATTGTTATTTTCAGGTCGCTGAACATATGCTTTTGTTAGACATACTTGATATATGTATATATGCACATATATGTGTATGTATGAACATATATACATCTATATGATGAAAATGTTTGTTTACATAACTAGCACAGCTGTTCCTGGAATAACTGTTGAGCAAGTTATGTAAAAGAAAGTACTCTCTTTACTGCCTTAAAGTAGAGAGGTGGTTATTGCTCACTCCAAATCAGAAGAAATTGATGTAATTCCTGTATTTCTGGAATTGGTGTATCAGCGTGTCTTATATAACGGCAGATAAGATAGCTCAAATAATTATTAAACAGGGTTATGCGTGTAGAAATCAACATGCAAAGTTAACATTGCTAATACTAGAATTAAATAAATATTACTATGAAGCTTGACCTTGTCAGCAACTTTTTATCATTTTGCCAGTCACAGCATTCTTGACTTGCCAAGTAAGATGACTAAGAGGTGTTAAAGGTACCGTCTTGAGACCATCACAGGAAATCTTTCCTTGAACATACCCGTCGATAACACAGATTTTCATTTGTGAATTTGTCTAAAACTAATACGGATAGGACCATTGTAACCCAAAGAACTTTGGAGACATCTTGGAAAAATGTCAATTAATTCTCCTACACTGTCACCTTGAATGTCCCACATGCATTGCCACAATCCTTATTGTGAGAAGTACCCCATCTCACAAAGTGCCTCATCGAAATATCCTTATCATCCATTGCATATACATGTCAGTCTAAGATGGTAAGTTACTGAACTATCTCTTCTGTCTCTGTAAGAAATTGTTGCACAAATTTTCTGACTTCTATTTTTGTCCTCTGACTCAGGAGCATGCATCTCTCTGTTCGCATTACTACCTGTTGCTACAGAGTTAAGGCAGGAGCCTGAAAATAGGTTGGTGAGGGCTAATTAGGAAAGTCGTGTCTGATACATATACAGAAAGGACAAGCTTCAGAGTATCAGGATTTTTTTCAGTAATATTTTCCACTTCTTGTGGATTGTGACACTGCCATGGTGCCATCTGGGCACTGAAGCAAAGTGAAATATCATCCATCAAGAACAATGGGAACAAGGTAGTGAACAAGTAGCTTAACTTTTAAGATTTTTGCCATTTCTTCAGCAATTAATGTTTTAAAATCTTATTGGCTAAATGCCTATGAAGTCTTCCAAGTGATTAGAATGTTCCTTACCTTAGATTTGCATTCATAACAATGACAGCTGTTGCCTGTACAAACTTCCTGGTTTTCAGTGTTCCACAGTCATTGCCTACATGACTTTCACAACATACATAAGGCATCTGTGTTTTTCCTTTGAAGGGGAAGATTTATGAGCAAAGATTGCTCAGATTTAACACACATTGCTCGAACAAATGTCTAGTAAAGGAGTTTTGATAATTGGTTATATGTTGGCATGCACATATCTTCAAGGACCAAAAAATAAAAGATGCCTCATAGCAGTGCAAGTAGAAAGAAAAGAGATTAGAGAAAACAAAGGAAACTGGAAACTGCATGAAAGAGGACACAACTTCTATAGGAAGTCTTTGGAAGAAAGTGCATTGTCATCAGAAAGTGCAGTCATCAGAAGGAAGTGACTGTGTCCTGGGTTCAGCAGTAGCAGTCATTTTTCTCCTTCTTAGTAGCTGGTGCAGTGCTGTGTTTTTGACTTTCATCCTGGGAACAGCACTGATAACACCAATGTTTCTAGCTACTGCTCAGTAATGTTTAGTCTGACCAAGGACTTTCTGAGCCTCATGCTCTGCCAGGGAGAAGGGGAAGCTGGGAGAAAGCAGAGACAGGACACCTGACCCAAACTAACCAAAGAGGTATTCCATACCACAGTATGTCATGCCCAGGATGTAAACTGGGGGCAGTTACCCAAACGGGTTAGATCACTGCTCAGTTGGGCTGGGTATCGGTCGGTGGGTGTTGAGCGGTTGTATTCTCTTCCCTTGTTATTTCCCTTCTCATTATTATTACTGGTGGTAGCAGCAGTGGTTTGTGTTATACCTTGGTTACTGGGCTGCTCTTACCTCAACCCGTGGGAGTTACATTCTTTCGATTCTCCTCCCCGTTCTTCCAGGAGCTGGGAGAGGAAGGGAGGTAGAACGGCTGTGCGGCTCCTGAGTGACAGGCTGGTCTTAAACCACGACAGATGGAAACTGCATTTGTTCAGTCTTTACAACTACAAGAAAGCAAGCAATTGATAATTTGCTGCAAAAAAATAATCTTTCTTTTTGGGAGGTGAATAAGGTTACATTTCTTTCTCTGATTCCTTTTTCCTTTTAGGAAATAGTTTGCTTTTCCATGTACATGCATGTTTAGTCTGATTCTACCCTTCCTTGTAATAACAGAAGGACCAGAACTAACTTATGTACTGGGAACACAGAATGACACCCATATTCATAGATACGGTAGTATTTTTTTTCAGAATGCACAGAAAATATGTAAGCACATAAAATGGCTGTTGTTTCCTGTATGGATGTTCAGTCAAAGAATTTGTCACTTATTTCACATGAAAGAGAAAAGATGGGGAAACACATGTATAATTGTAATATAGTAAAGAGTTTCAGTTAAGAATGTGTGAAAATTACCCACCAAAGTAGGGGTTTTTTTCAAAGTAAATTTAGCTTTGGTTTTGTGTTTTTCTAGTTATAGAAATATGATACATGGCGAGAAAAAAGATTTTAACAAAAAGTTATTGTTTTCCTTTTCTTGACTTACAATAGAAGTTTCAGACATAAATACTTTGATTTTTTTAGTAATTTTCTATGGTTTAGGAAAACACATACACTTTCTAACCAGCTATAGTTCAGAAACAATGACAATTGAACTAAGGGAATCAAGTTGCAGAAATAGGAAAACTCTCTCCATTCAATCAAAATAAACCTTTTGGTACTACACTGTAACAGTGGAGTTTCAGGTTTGAATTCCTTCAGGAGTAAGAGTTCCATGTAAGAAATGCAGATTTCTCCTGCATAAAGTGTAAATAGTCACATTTGAGCAACTATCAAAACATACTTTAATGTTTCCTGGACACTATTTGAAGTGGTACCAATGGACTTAAGAGCTGCTCAGGTGGTCATCTGCAACTGGCCAGATGGGTGACAGCTACTCCTAGACCACAATCCAGATCAGAGAATCATAGAATCAAATCAATATACCTAAGCAATGGCAGTGGGCACAAGCTGAATTACAGGATATTATGTTAAATATAAGAAAATACTCAGTACTGTGAGCATGCTTTGACACTGAACCGGGGAGGCTGTGGAATGTCTGTCTTGGGGAATATTCAAAACTTAGTGGAACATGGCCCTGATCTGTCTGCTGTAGTTAACTCTACTTGGAGCAGGAGCTTGGACTGGATGATCTCCAGAGCTACTTCCAGCCTCATCAGCTCTCTGATTCCAAGAAATACAAGAATTCTGCTTTCTGCTCTGTCCATAGTTTGTGTATGACACTGGTTTGGGCTGGGATATGTTTAATTTTCCTTATAGTATCTCATACGGTGTTATGTTTTATATTTGTGACAAAAACAGTGTTGATGACATAGGGATGTTTTAGTTATTGCTGAGCAATGTTTACACAGAGTAAAGAAGGCCTTTTTTGCTTCTCACAACACCACACCAAGAAGTAGGCTGGGGGTGCACAAGAATTTGGGAGGGGACACAGCTGACCTGAACTGACCAAGAGGATGTTCCATACCATACGATGCCATGCTCAGCATATAGAGCTGGGAGAAGGAGGAAGAAGGCATATTCAGAGTTAAGGCATTTGTGCTCCTTAGTAACTGTTAGGAGTGATGAGGCTCTGCTTTTCTGGAGATATTTAAGCATTTCATTACCAACAGGAATAGCAAATTAATTCCTTATTTTGCTTTCCTTGCGTGCACAGCTTTTGTTTTACCTATTGAACTCTTTACCTCAACCCTTGAGTTTTCTCACTTCTGCCCTTCCTATTCTCTCCCCTATCCCACTGGGGTGGGGTGTGAGCGAGTGGTTGTGAGGAGCTTAGGTGGGAAGAGTAACTAATTCAGCTGTAGGTTCTCAGAGAAACATAAAATCATACATACATACATCTATATTTAAATAAAAGTCTAATCGAAAGCTCAAGAAGCCAATAAGTATTCTTATGTTAGTTTCACTTTGCTTTGGTCATGATTCATACAGAGAAATCAAAGAGTTATAGAATCTCTTTTCCAAAGCTTCCAGATTTTTTGTTGGGGACAGTAATTATGCTCTCACCTTGCCAACTAAGATAACGCACAATTACATCAATGCTGCCAAACACTAAATGAAATACACTTGTATTTACTTTTGCACCCAATTGAAGGAATATAGTGTGAGTAAAAAGGAGAGAATCATGGCATTGCATGGCATAGCATCAGCTGGAGGCTGTGCTTTCTTCTCACTTCCAGGTTCTTTAATCTCCCAAGAGAGAATAAGCAAAGCCATAGATCACAATGGGAAAATGGGATGTGGCTCCCCAAACATTTGATGTGGTAGCTTTTCCTGATGCAAGATCATTGAGTTTGTTGCTTAGTTAGTGTCAGCTCAGCTACTTCCACATCCAGTTTCAGGGACATCACAAGATACTGGGCCCAAATTCTTCCACTTCTGACAGCATGCACACTCAAGGCTCTTGGCTCAGATGCACAGGCCTATTGTTTCACAGCTGTGTTATTAAAAATAAATCAGCTGCTGTGTGAGCACTGTTTTTACTTTATAAAATTTTTAGTAGCTCATTAAAAAACAATAGTTGCCATTTTCTCATCTTGGACTAAAAGATCTCATTTTGGACATCACTTTTATAGTGATTTTAGTGTTGGCCACTAGGAGAATATCATCAGGAGGAGCAGAATTCACAGTTCTGTAATCTTATTTATTCCTGATGAAAGCGGCTTTTCAGAGGATTTGGTTGTATCCAAAAAATATTTACTGGTACGACATATATGCAATGATGAGACATATTCCTGGCTAGACATCTGCATCAGTGTTTTTCTGTTTTACTCTATGTCTGTTAACTTGTAAGGGAAGAAGTTAGCAAACATGCTGTGCTATCTTCTGAAAACAGTGGTTTAGTACAGCTCTGCAAGCCCCTGGAAGAGGATACGGGATATGCGATAAAGAGGACCTTAAAAAGACAAGACAGTGAAAGTCTTGCAAAACTCCACTGTAAAGCATTTTTTTCTCATTCTAACCTACTGTTTCTTTCATGGTGATTTTCTGGAACACTGAACACTACCCATTCAACTTAGAGGAAGCAAACCCCACGAAGTCTCAAGCACCACCTTCATGTTGATAACAGAAAAAAGTGTAATGTTTGGTTGTAGGTTCATCTCTTCTAGTTGCATTTAGAGGAGCAAAAGTTCATATCAGAAACATATAGGTCTAGAAGCTGATTTACTCCTTACATGGGCTCCAACATGTCTCTAAGATAATACTCCTTCCTCTAGCTGTCCTTTATCCTGGGGTTCCAGAGTTAAAACTTTTTTGTGTCTTTGGACCAAGAGAAATTCTGATTAACTTAGAGATTTTAAATTCTGAATTGGATTTTGCCAATTCCTTCTTGCCTCAGTTGAGCACAGAGGGAAGCAACTCAGGTGGTACTGAACCATTTCAGAATAAAGTGTGTTATATTTATATGTTATCTCATAAGACAAACAAAATCTCACTGACCAGGAATTCTTCATGGTTTATGTTCTTTAGTCATGCAGGTTTTAAGATCTCCTACACTGGCATATAAACAAGTGTGCCAAAGTTTTACTTTTCTTCATAATCTCTGTAGAAACAATGAAATAAGAGATGAAAAAATCCTCTTAGGTTATTCTTCCAGCTCCCACTCTCATTTAATGCCAGATCATTTATTCCTTACTGCATTGTCCACTCCTGCTGTAAATGACTTGTAAAAATCCTTTCACCAGTTTATCTGGGAGGCTGCTCCTCACTGCTAGCTCGCAGAGATTGCTCCTACTTGTACCCATGGAATCTTAAAGAATTATTCTATTCCTTCTTTATTTCTAAAATAGAATGGGTCAAAGCCTCAGCTTTCTTTTATGGCAATAAGGTGTCTACTGGAGGGACTAATTTGAAATGGCCTCATTTTGTGGGTTTGAATTTTATTTTTTTCTTTACAGCCCTAGCAAAGAGCTACAGGCATTTTCCATTTAGGATCATCATGCCTGTAGCATTCCTGTGGCATGCCTGTAGGGCTGCTGTAGCCTTATCTCCACTGTGGATGGTCTCATCCATGGACTCAGACTTCTCTCCGCAAAAGGTAGATTTTGCAGTTCTCCTGTTATGACTGTCTTGAGTCAACAGCATCCCCTAAACCCTCTGAACTCACTCAAGAGATGCAATTGGTTTACTTAAATGTCTTTCTTCCCTTCAGCCATACAAACTTACAGTGTATCTGCAGGTAGACGTACAAAGATTTTCTCATCTGGGAGATGGGATGCTAGTCCCAGCTACCTAAGTTGATTGTGTATTTCATCCTATGACTGTTCATTGTCAAATATGTTAGCACTTTTGTTAGCAGTGTCATGACTGGGAGAACCATGGTCCTCCCTCCCACTTCCTTTTCCTTGATATCCTGAATCTTTCATTTGTCTCAAAAGTGACACTGCTTTGGTGGAAATGGTGACCATTACCTCTGCAAATATGGGTGACATATCTGAGGAGAGCCTAGCTCCACTAGCTGAATGCATGAGCTGCATGCGTATGTATGTATACACACAAGTATAGAGATTTAGGACTTTAAATCAAATTTCATGTAGGCCTTAAACTCAACCTAAAAAGGGATCAGTTTGGGACAGAAAATGAATTTTGGAGGCTTTTCTCTGTATTCCACTGGTGTAAGCTCTGTTAAAATGGCAGCTTTGGTGAGTACCAGATTTATCCTACTTCTCCCTGTACAGATAGAAATCTGAACTGTGATTAGACAGTTAATGGGGCACAAACTGGAATGATCTATGCACAAACAGCTATGTGCCGTGCCTTTACCTACTGGTCCTATAAGGCCTTCTCACAGAATTTCTGTGCCAATAATATTTGTATATCATCTTAAAGTCAGCCAACTGCACAGGTCCTTGCCTTTGTTTTCTGAAGCTGGCTTTATTGAACCATAAAAAGGTACATGTTTGGTACAGTGGTCACAGCCGTAGACGTATCTGTCCCATCTACACTATAGGTTGGGGTATGCTTAACCTAGACTACAGTATTAAGCTGTCTCTGTTGTACTTTTAAAAAACCTTATCTAAAGCTGCTCTCTCTCTGTGGACTGCATCCAACCAGTCTGAGCCCAGTCTACTTTGGGTGGAAAGCAGCCTTTTACAAAGGACACCTGTAGTCCCTGATGTCTAACTCAGCATTACTGAATCCTTGCAGTTGGGTACATAAAAGTCAGGCATAGAATTGTTGAGTCACTACACTCAAGTGTCCTGTCAGTCTGGCCCTGAGTGTTATGTGATGTCACCAAGGAACTGTGCAACAGAACAAGAGCCATGTTCCAGTCTGCAGTATTACAAACTGCCACAGTAACCACCGAAGCATCCTTCTTCCTTACACCAGAGCTATGTATAAAAGGCAAGCAGTCTATTGGGTATGGTGCGTGGCCACTTACTCTTTCCTTTGGTACTGATTCCACATTCACCCTGATATACAGAGTTTAAAAGTCCTAGGAATGAAGAAACTGATCATCTAATTATAATGCTTGGTTGACATGTGGTTTCCCCAACACTTGGCACTAGAATAGCTAAGTTAAAAACTAATGTTTACAGTGAACTGGGTGACACTCACACTCCAGCTCACAGCAATGTCTTCTTTGAATTTATTACATGAAATTAAAATAATTTTCATCCAACAGAGGCTGATTACAACACTCTTGCTTAATCTTTAATTTACTCTAGGAGCTTTCCAGAGCTCTATTGCTAAGTTTGTTTCTTCTAGCAAAGAGTTTGGATTCCTCATCATTATCATAATTTTATACTGGAGTCAGGATAAAATGCTGGACAGCTCGTCAAATGATTTGTTACAAAAATAATGTCTCTATCTGCGATTAGTATAATAAAACCTTTGTGCATAATTACAAAATGTGTATGTTTTCCTCCGCCTCTTGCTTTGGCTATGTGTTATCATAACCTCTGTCAGCCTATTCATGGCAAATAAATCTTACCATTGAAATCTTGAAATTAAGTTGCTACACTTATTTTATAAGGGGGATTAAATAGAAATCTCAGTGTCTCACCATCCTGACTCAGATAAAACGTAAACTTTCTTCAGATAAAAAAGGATGGATTTTGGGGGGTACAACACAGAAGGAATCTGTTCCCTGATTTTTTTTTCCCTAATTTACTTATCTTTATGCTAAATAGAATATGGGAAACATGATGTAGGCTGTGATTACTTAACTGCATAGCAAATGTGAGCAGAATTTTTATTATATAGAGAGGCAAAGGGTTATGCTCAAAAAATGTATCAGGTAAAAACCAGCATTGTAGTTTTTGGAATGTTACTAGGGTGTCAAAAGACGCTGGCTTCTGGGTGTCCAACCTGATGTGCCTTTAGAATGACTTGATTTTCTGAAAGTAATATCTCTGTCATATCACTAGCCACTTTTAACTGAACATTGGAGCAAATAGAAGGTATTTTGGCTTGGTATCAAAGTGCACAGTTCTCATGGAAAGTGTTACATGCTCTTGCACTATATGGTGGGTGTGTTAAGCTTTCCATCTCATCCAGCAGGAGCCTTGCGCTTTTAAAATTTATGCTCTCAGCTCAAGTGATTTTATGTCATGGAAAACTTTAATGATGGAAAGAATTAAGCATTTTGTCCTAATATGGCTTTAATTTTCATGGCTTGCCATCTTCTGGGCTTTCCCAGTGTTTTCTGCATCAAGTATTGAGAAGATTCACAGGAGCTTGAACATTCAAACACATCTCATGTCCAAACAGGACATGAGTCCTTTTGCACTTCATGTTCTGGTTCTCTTTTTGGTTCTCTTTCTTATAGTTATACAGCAGCCTGGAAGGAGAGACAAAACTGTTCCTTAAAAGATCCTATATAAAAAACAAGGAACCCAGCACAATGGAGCTGGATGTAGAGTCCATTGCTAGACACAGACATCTTGCATAGCTTGGACAGGGTGATCCTCAAAGTCCAAATCAAGCTACACTATTCTAAGCATCTCTTTGAATGGGATACAACATAATTACTGAGTTCAGCTTGAATGGGAAGGTAAGACAGAGTGCACAAAGTTACAAGACAATAAAAGTATTATCCATTGCATAGGAATTTGCAGTGGGTTTTTCAGAGCTTGAAATTTGGATTAATGGTAATTAAAGAGGGTTGGGGTTTTTTTCAAGAATTATTCTGAGTGTTTTATGGAAACCAAGACATAACTCAAACCAGCATATGTAGTGCATTTCTAGTCTATGGTTTATACATGGTGAAAAGTTTACCTTTTGAATTCCAAGTGCTGAACTATCTGAACTGGGTGAACTTTGATACTGAAAGTAAAAGGATGTTGACTGATATTTTGTAGCACTTTCATTTTGAATTGCTCAGTGTTTCCAGAAACTCCTTGTTTTTATTGCAGTTATGACTGCCATCAAGAAGCTTGGAAATTGCACTGCATGTCTTGTAGAAGCTAAATATTCCTTACTCTCTTGAGAGTTCTTAGAGGAAAATAGGTACACTTCTTGTTTAATCTAAACAAGTATGTGAGATCAATTCTGACCACATCAGGACTTTTGTTGGAGAAATCCCTGTGATGGAGCTTGGCTAATGTCTTTCTGCTGGTTTGGCATCTTGTTCATCTTATTAGTGCAGTTCCTATAACTCAAGGACTGTTTTATGGGGAAACTGTGATGCAGCACACCTGGTGCCTCTACATACAGCAGAACTTTTTTCTCCAGAGGACAACCTTAATCTTCAAGCTTGAGAAACTCTTTGTGAAAGATGCCAAAAATCCTCTCTGACCAACACTTTTTTATATTTTATAAGTCTCATTAGTCTTTGTTTGGCCATTCGCTTATGCATTAACATATGGTATCAATAAGTACTACAAGTGTTCACAGTTCATGCTATCCTGCGAAGCACACACAATGGGATGCAAATTACTCTGAGTTAAAACTACAGGAGTTAACTTTATATGCAACTAGAATCATCATCATTCAGCCAACTGCTCACAGTTTTTCACTTTAAATGAATTTTGACTGGGTCCAGTGCCATTTAGTAGGGAACAAGGCCATGTATCCAAGCACATAGCATTTTGGTTTGACTGGCAGGAGTTAAAGGCACTTTAGTCCTAGTCAGACTGCTAGTATTTAATGGCTGTGCAGGACTCTACCTAAAAGTAGGTTGTAAATTTCTATTTTCATATTAAACATTTAAATCACAGTGCTGGATCACTGTTTCATCTCAGGACACTGCTGATGCCACATGGGGATATTACCTTACCAAACCAGATCTTAGCTAGGTTAGTAATGTCAGAAAATCAGCTGTGATCTACTGAGGCCTTTTGCAACTCAAGGTCTGTTGAAGATGGGCAAGTGATCTCTATCCAGCAAAAAAGGGAGAAAACAATGGGTTCTTGGTTGGTCAGTGTGAGCTGTTGGTTCTCAGAGGAGCTAAAGACTGAATGAAACTCAAAGTGACAATTGACCACTGCATCATGTCTTTCCCCTGGTCAACTGTATAATGCAGTAGCAAGAGAGTTTGGGGAAAGTGGAAATAAATGGCCAGATTGTGTACATGATATAAAACTTTGGGTGATGCTTTAATCTTGAGCTACTCATACTTGCTCATGTTAATGTTATTGGATTCAGCACAGAAACAGTCATGAGTACCTTTATCTCGAAATAAGACCAATGGTAGTACTGCCTTTCACATAGTAATTGTGAGCAATCAGATAAATTATGGCAGGACCCTGTATCTTTCCATTAGGTGAATGCCCTATTCAGTATGTTATTGCACAGGACATTTAGACCAACATGAATGATTAAGGCAACTAATTTTAGGAGAAGGTGTTAGGCTGTTAGTTCACATTTTGCCTGGAGTCTTTATTTAAGAAATGCAAGAAATTAGTCTTCCAGAAATGTTAACTTTCCTCTAGTAAGTTTCAGGAATGTTCTCCAGCCAAAGTTGCCCATTTCCAAAATGAGAATATTATTTCAGAGGGAAGGTCACTACCTCTTATTTTAAAAGTAGTACCATTCTGCATTGCTGACAGCTGTATGCTTTCAGATTTCCTTTCTTTATCTTCATTTCTGTAGGGAGGAAGGGTGTTAAATGAGAATTTATGAAGACTCAAATAGTCACGTGAATGATATTTTTTCTGCAAGTAACTGATCTACCCTCTACTAGCTTTACTATCCAGCTCTACTAGAACTCAGTCTTTATTGCACATTAATGTGTCCTCAGATAAGGAATGATTATCCTTTTCATTCAGATGGGACTAAAGATAAAGGGATCCAGTGCTACACTAAACATTATATATTATTTTACAGTAGTATAGATACAAGTTTCAGCAAACCTATAACTGTTTTAGAGAAGTGGCAGAAAAGACCCCAAGTTTCTCATGAAAGCCCTCAAAAAACCAAAATATTTCTTATTTATCCTCATTATAATACAATTTGAACACCCCTGAGACAAAAGAAATTGAAAATTTGCAAAGTATCATATAAACACATTACTCAGATTACAAGATTTTACAAACTGCTGGGATCTGGTCAGAGCTGCAGTAAAGTGACCAAAGGCTTTACCATCCTAGCATGCAGCTTTTCTTTGCTTAGTTCCATCTCTTGGGTGTGTTTATTTGGGATGTTTATTTTACCTTGGCCCAAATCATCAAATCTGTTAAGGTGATGCAGTAAAGATTCAGAAGGTGCCTCACGCATGGCCAGTCTCAGGACGTTTTCTTGTAACAGCAAATGAAGCAGAAAGAGATGTCCCCTTCCTATTGCTTTCCATTCCTCCCCAAAAAAGAAACCTATAGAAAGTACAGGAGGAACAGTATATCTATGTTGCTCCTTGACAAGGATAATGACCTGCTGCCCTTCTGACAAAGTTGACAATAATTTGTATGTGAATTCTTCCTTCTGCAATAATTCTTCTTGTCTTTCTGAGAAGAAAATACTCAACAATGAGGTCTGTTGTTCCACAGTTTATGGTCACTTCAAAACTAACAGCAATTATTGGTGAGGCTGCTCAACAGCTGATGGAGATGTAGTATACACATTCTTTCTCTGAAGTTTTTTTTCTTTTCTCAGTGAACCTTACCCTGGCAATAAATAAATCAATCTTTGGGGTAGCCTTAGCACTCAGTATGTGATGTTCCACATTGCTTGAAATCATCTTCATTTTATATTTTTATTTGTGCAAACTGTGAGGTGTATTTCAAAGCGAATGTTAGGTTTATCTGCAAGACTGGAGTTGGAAAGGAAGAGCCTTTTTCTTTCTCTGAAACTGTGTACCTCTGAGAGCATGGACCAGGCCTCAGCACTTAGGAAATTTAAACCAATAAGGATGTGAGATAATTGTGTACTTTAGGATGGCTGATAATTGAAGTATTGCAAGACTGACAGTTTCCTTGTTGGCTAATGAGTAGTGGCAAATGATTATTCCTTTTTGTAAGAGCTGTGTCCTACCAGATTAACAGCCATCAGAGGCTGAAAGAGCATCATGGCTAAATTAGGTGGTCAGTAGGACAGCAGTAATACTATGTAAGAGGTTTGATAAAGCCACCAAAACTGCAGGTTAAAGGTCATTACATTGCAAGGATATGCAATACTAACTTAGATCTCTTGAGTTAGTATTGAAGTCCATGAGAGAAGAGTGAGAAGGACTGATAGGCTCAAGCATCTAGTACTCCTAGTAAGTGGTAAGTTACTATTTAAAAGTTAGAAGGGATAGAACACTCTGGAGCTCAGACTGTCTCTCTTGACTGCGTTGGGAACAAAGTATGAGTGGGTTCCTGCCTTTGGCATCTCAAGTTCAGAAAAAATTCAGAAAAAGCCGTTTCAGGCATCCAATCATATCCAGTCAGTGAAGAAGGTCATCAACAGAACTGGGAAAAACAGTGCAACACAAAAGTTTTGCACTTACCTTATGAAAATGTATTGATATGTCACTTATCCTGCCCTAGGGTAGAGTGATACATTAAAAAAGGTGCCTTCCTGGCTTGCACAACGAAGTCTGTGTGCTCAGAGCTCTCTTGGAGGCCACAGTGTTTTCACAGGTCTAGCCTTCAGATGAAAGGTATTGCTGGGGCAGCTCCAGCGCCAGGACAGATGTAGTTTAAAAGTAGTTATTTGTGAGGGAAAGTATTTTAGTTGTGTAATTTACACCACATGCCCAAGTGTCTTGGCTCTGACTGTGCCAAAACCAGATACCTAAGGAATAATATAAGAACTGGGGCGACATATACTGTTATTTTCCCACGATGCTTTCCCAGCCTCTGACAATATGAGGCTCAAGGGCTTTCTGAGCCTGACAATGTGTTTAATATTTTTCAGTAGATCTTTTTCCTATGAATTAGTGTAATTATTCTTTGGATCCATGCAAACTTTTAGCACCCATAGCATCCTGCTTCAAACCTGCAGTGGCTGGTTTGATTTGAGGTCCTCTACTTCATGCGTTAGAATAAAAGGAAATAGCTATTCCCTATTGATTCATTCTTTAAAAGATAAAAGTGACAGATATTTTTTCAAGGATTTCCATTCAGGAAAAGGTAATATTGGCATGATAGTCTTAAATTTTTGACCTCTGAGATTATCCAGTGTATCCCCAAACCAGAGAAGTTAGAGTTGAGTAGTTATGATTCTTCATGTGCCTTCAGTTATTATGAAAATTTCAGTTTAGATTTTTCAAGCATTTAAAAGGCAACTTAAATTAAATTTTGCACACTGTGCTTCTGAAAACTTTCCTGCTTACCTTTTCTAAGCAGGTTGCACAAAAGATGGGAAAATAGTTGAGCTCCATACACCAGATGCAAAGGGGTGCATTTTATATGATCAACAGGTAGGAAGCTATTTAGTAAAATTTACTACATCTAGCAATATGAAAAGCATTTATTAATATTTTTATTATGGCCAAAGTAACTTTGCTGTAAAGTTGTAGGCTTTCTATGTAAGTCATAGAAAGCTTTAATGGTTTGGGGTCTTATTGTCATACAGTGTAAGAAAGAGTAGTTCCTTTTCAGCGATAATGAAGCAAGCTCACATATAAAAGTGCTTGCTACTCCAATTGTATTTTGACTGACATATTCTTTTAAAAGACTTCCAGATACAGAGACCTTTCTAAAGTGAAATAGCTTAACATCAGGTTCCTGATTCTGGACCAGATCCTAAACCAGGATAACATTGCCTGTGATCAGGCACTTGGAGGGCTTTGCCTTCTTTTATTTAGTTCAGAAAATGGACACAGCAGAGAAAGAGAACTCCTCTGATGCAAAATGTAAGGACATTAAGTAATGGAAATTGTATATGCAAACAAATATATAATGATAGGTTCCTAAAAAAGTGATGTCAGACACAGACACTAAATGAAGTTTTAATGTTGCTTTGTGGCCTTGGACTCTAAATTTTATCTTTCATCTTATTGTCAAGAATACACTGTTGTAAACCATGACCATGGAAAGCACTTCAGATTTAAAGTGCTGCAAGCACAACTTAATTTGAGACACTTGCATGTTCATGAAAAACATCCATAATTCTCTCTGGCTTCACAAAAAAAGAGATCACTTTTCCAAAGGTCTATACTTGAGTTTTTGAATAAAAGCCATTAGTGTCCATAGTGAATATTTTGTGTAACACTGAATAAAATTTATCCCAACTTTGAATGAATAAAAATGATGGCATTTTTGTGATTGCTGTGCATTGTCTGCTTTTGCCCATCTCCTTAAAATTTTAAGTTGTTAATAGCAGAGTAAAGATCCAAAATTCTTACCCGATGGGATTGTAAAGTATGATTGCTCAACTGGGGTTATAATCTTTAATGCTAGAAGTGTTTGCTTTGGTCAAAGATGGTACTTTGTGTTTTTAGATCTATTATGCAACTGTTTTGATGTAGAGGATCTGCAATTGTACACATAGCCAGTGAAGGGAGAAGAACATTTGATGCCCACTTGACTGGATTCCCTTGCAAAGATTCCTGTTGATTCAGATGGGTTCTGAGCCTTGTGACTGGTGGATGACAGGATTCCTGCATATCCCTACCTATGCCCATTCACTGTGCAGGTCCAACTGTCCTTGGTGCATCTTGTGGTCAGGCCTGGTAAACACCATGCATGAGAGAGAAATTAAAATAGCACATTCCCATCCACTGTGGTGGTTAACTTAGGCTGAGAAGATGGGAAGAAGACTTGGATAAAGTTACTGGACAAAAGACATATTTTTCAGGTTATGCTAAAGCAGTAAAATAGGAAAGTTAATACTAGCTTTTCTCACTCTAAAGAATACTGTGAAAAGCCTGATGGTAGGCAACTAGACACAGAGACTTATAGGAGCAGCATGACTACAGCAATGCATAAAGAACTCGGTTTCTTGTCTTCACACAATTAAAAACTGGGCTTAGGGTCACAGAAGGAGTGAATGGACAAGATAAGAAAAAGAGGCAACTCTCTGAGCGCTATGGACTGTCACTCTTATTTGAAACCAAGAGTTTTTGCAAATGATTAAACCTTTTTTCAATTACTGGAAGCATTATGAGAAAGCTGATTTCAATGGCATTTCTGCATGTGCAATAGAAATTAGTTATTATAAATTTATAGCCTCAGAACAAGCAAACTAGCTTAAATCAGCAATAAATACATTTTAATATTTTATCAAATCTTAATCCTAAATAATTATAATTTCACTCAGCATCATTCTACTGAAACAGTGATTTACTTATTGTTCATTTTTCTCACGTAATAACAATTTCATACTGCACCAAAGGGTAGATATTTGATTATGTAGTCAAAGGAGAGAGCTAAAGTGAATAGTCTCTAGGTTGTCTGCAAACAGCTGTGCTATATGATTATTTTCATCTTAGAAACAATGTTTCCATGAGACCTTTAAATCTGGAAATTTCTGTGGTCTCAAAGTTTATGAAGTATTTTTCTATACGATGAGAATGTAAACAAGGGGGATAAGAGGAATTAAAGCAAATGTAACTCAAACATTGATGTGGCCAGGACAAATATTGCAGAAAGTTAAAAATGTCCTTGGAGATGAATGAGATTGCATGGAAATCGTATGTGAAATTACAATGAGATTTTCCGGAAAAGCAGCAGATGGTTTTAATTTCACTTTTTTTTTTTTTTTTTTTGATCTCACTTTCTTGTGAAGAAAAAGAAAAATGGGGAAATAACTTTGTAAATAGCGCCATGCACTTCATGTTACTTAGAAACATGAAAAAACATTCCAATTTCCTATATTATACAACAGTTTTCCTCAGAACAATGATTTATAGCTGCTCTGAAGATTTTTATGGAAGATGACATTTCTTTCCACCTGCTACTACATGAATAAGCTATTTTTTCATTTTGAATCACTGCTAGCATTATCCAACACCTAACATCCAACTATGCAATTTACTAGGCTCAAGTAAAGTGAGCAGAGAGTGATCATCCATAATGCAATTCTGCAAAGAAAATACTTTTTCAGGAGTTGCTGATTTTGCCTTTATTAACTTTAATATGTGTATTTGAATAGATTCCATTGTACCTTCTGGGCTTTTGACTGGGGGATTTATCCAACAGCCATTATGCAAAAATCCTGCTACCAATATTATTTTAACTCAGGAGAAGCTGGAAGAGTTAGGCATGATCTGAATATACTCAGCAAATTATGCTCTTGCAGAAACTTGAGTAGCAAAATATCCAGTCCTAAAACTTTTCCCAGAAGACTGGTACTGAAGTAGTCAGTTCAGAAAAGACCACTATTATCTCTATGCATTATTAATATATCTCTATTAATATATCTCATTAGCTACCTGGGGAAGTTTGTGTCTCAAATGTCATACATGTATTTTCAGGCCCATAAACCTGTACTTGCCTAGATTTGAACTCCTAAATTAAGTTTGGCATACATAGTAATCTGGATATCTAAATGGTTTCTTGAAAAACTGTCCATGCAGTCAGCACAAAAAGGATCTACTCACTGATCTTCCATGGAATCAAACATTTTTAGATCACTTTGGAACAACTCTTTCAGGGCATTGCATCTAGAATGTTTTTTAGATTCCCATTGGCAAGTCTTGGTGAACTCTGAATCCATGGACTGTAGCAGCTAATCTCAGGGCACCAATTGTTGCGCTTGGAAAGTAACATGCCAGACAGAGGAATGATGCTGCTTACCATTTCAAGACTTTCAATACAGTTGACGTCACTGTTTAGGAACAGATGTTGGGGAATGGTTTTATTTCAGAAAGCCACTTTACCAGAATTTCTAATTTTCAGAAGGTTTAAAGCAATAAAGAAATTCTACTTCCTTTGCATGAGAAAACTTTTCACTTTTTTAGCTCCACCGATAATAGGCCTTTTGCTTTAATTCTTCTTTTGATATTTAATAGAGATTGATGATGAATGTGCCAGAATGTAATTGGCAGGATTTTGATATCTTCTCTCTCTGCTTTTTTTCCCCCCCTCTTTCTTTTTTTCTGTGTTTCATTGTCCTAATGACAAGGTAATAGCAAGCTTTTGGCTTTCTTACCTCAGAAGTGAGTTATGTAGTTCTGTGATTCAATGTTTCTCTGCACTGGGAATGAAGTTATTCAGGATTTTTTTTTATGTGTACAGGTTTATTGAACAAAGTTTGAAAATGAGCCTTTCTCAGAGCTCTTTCAAGAGCACTCAGACATGCTGAAGATATCACCTTCACTCACTACAGTTATTTTTATTGACATAGAAAGTAACAATAAGCTAAACTCCTGTTATTCTATATGGAGGTTTTGTAACAAAGCAACAAGCTTAACTAGGTGGACTCAAGTTGCCTTTGTAAGTGCAATCAAAGTTTCTAACTTGATGAAACTGTTCAGGTAAAATTCCCAAATCCAATGCCCACCCTTACAGTAACTTTACCTGGCAAGAACAAGACGTTTTTTTTTCATGTAAGATTACTTGTTAGGCCATTTTATTACGTCTTATCTTTTGTACATATCCCATCAGGTTTTTTTATGTCCTACCAGTTATACAGAAAAAGCCAGTTGTTAGAAAGTGACACAGAGATCTGCAGAATAAGAAATATCATTGCTGAGAATATGTTTTCTGTATAGCAACCTGGCAGATAAGGCGCTGATGAGGAGACATCAAAATTCACTGTGTAAGTAACTTGGCAGAGTAATGAATTATGGAATAACAAAAAAATCAAAAGCGCTTCAAAATATAACCACCTATAAAAAGATTCCTGGTTTTGGCACACTCGTTATTCCCTATATTGCTGCCAAGATTATTTGTAATCACAGTTCTTTTCACATAACAAATTTTATAGTCTGCAATTTGAACTATAGTGGGCTTTACTTGTAGTGAGGGAGATTTTGCTTGTGTGTTCATGTTGATTCTCAGTAGCTATCATTTGTTCTAATTATCAGGACTCATTAGTTGACTAGACTTTCCCAAATCACAGTCATCATATGTTTACATCTATTTCTATAGAAGCTCTTTGCCGAAGGACTTCATTGTAAAACAGTCAAAAGATGCATGAAAGCATGTGTTACTGTGCAACTTCCAGCGCTTTGGCTCCAGCCTGAAAGAACTATATGGGAACACACTTTATGTCTGGTCCAAGAATTGAGTTCAGAGAGACTTTTGACTAACTGATGAAGCCCCCTATAGTAAACACTGCACCAAATGTGACAGCTGAATGGGACTTCAGAGACAGAGAATTTTTGAGGGGCTGTGAGAATTCACTCTTGAAATAACTTGGAAGTAAGATCAGTTTTACAACGGGTGAGATTCTGAAACACTCAGGCTGCAATTGTGTAAGGTATAAGGTCCACCCACTCTCCTGCTGTTTGTCTTTCCTACTGCTCCAAGGGCAACTGTCTCTAGGGATTTGCCAGTGAAAATGCTTGTAACTTGCTTTAATTGTGAGCAGTGCTATCTGTAATGTCTGCATCAATGACCTTGGTCTTAACTGGGACAGGCTGGGGAGCCTTCATCAATGCAGGGCAGGAAAGATGTTAGAAAGCGCCCTCAACAAGCAGGAGCCTTCTCCAAAGCTCAGGTCTTTGCAAAAGACAACAGCTCACAGATAAATGACAAATGCTAAAAAAGAGTCTAAAGAGGATTAGGTTAAAGAAATGTAAAAATAAGCGTTCAGCTGTTCTTCCTTCACAAACTTACTATCTCATTTTTAATGACTAGCTGCATTCTGTCATCTGTTTTTCCATTTATCAAGCAATAAACACCTATTTGGACATCCAGCACTGGCCTCAGAGTAAGTCCTAAGGAAAATTAGCCAACTTGAAAACTTCCAACCCAACCCCTGTCCTAGTTTTGTGTAGCCTGTAAGGCTCTGAGGCTTGTGATGCCTGTAAGACATCTGTGCTGTGTTCCTCTTTAAAGATGTATGGAATTGGTTCTTTTGTCTGGATTTGATCAAAATACTTCTAGGCACTGAAATAGAGACTTCATTTTAATTCAATGTGCTATATTTTTTTTTCTGAATGAAAAGTGTGTCTTTTTGAAATTTTGCTGAAAATGCTGGTTTTTTTCAAATGTGACTAGGAAAAAAACCCCAAAACCCAAAGCAAACCAAAACCAAAAGCAAACCAACAATCCAAAAAAATAATAAAAATTATGAATTAAAAAACCCCCTCCAAACGAAAAAACCCCAAACAAACAAAAAACCTCAAAACCCCAAATGTACAAACTGAGAGGAATGAATTTTGCCTTCTCACTACCTTTGTTGACTTTTTTCCTCTTTGTCCTCATACTTCTTATTTGTTTTCACCATAGAAAAAGAAGCAGGTAGCTTCTGAAAATGAGCAAAAAAAGCCAAGCCAAGCTGAACTGCTTCCCTTTCTCAATGAGTTAAGTGCTGTTATACCATTTTCTTCTATATTCAGTCAGAGTCCAAGAGCTGATGGATGGGTCAGTAGCTTACTTTTGTTCTTCTATTTATCACTGTAGCTTAAACCGAGCCATTAACTAAGTGCTGTACAGCTGCTGGCTCACTCTTGTCCTTCCACCATTCCAGATGGAATGGGGAGGACAAGCGAAAGCATGTAAAACCGGCAGACTGAGATTAGAACAGGAATGGGACATCCACAACTTCTTGGAGCAATCTGTTCCAGTGTCTTACATCTCACATTAGATGTTCTACAGTAGAAATAAAAGCACTTAGATTTTGCTGAAGCCTGCTGGATGCTTGCAAGCTTAGCACTATGGAAACCTCTATTGTGATTTTTTGCAGAAAAGGCTAATTTTCTCTACAATTCTCAGTTACAATCATAATTTTAAGAATATATTGATGCTATGCTTAGGTTAAAAAATAAAGGGAGCACTTCAGCACCTGCTTTCTGTATCTTTTGTAATTTCATGCTCCTCCTCTCTGTCTGAGCTACTCTCCCGTAATCAGTGAAAGCATTGTTTAGCCAGTAATACAAGTAAGTTAGCAAAATAAGCAACAGCACAGTTGTAGATCAACTGGTGAATGACACAACTGGGAGATAGACAGATTTTTAGGAACCTGAACCCAAGTGTTTTCCTGAAGGAATTTTAATACTGAAGAAGCTTGTCATTAATGTTCATAAGGCTTTATTACAGCCTGGGAGGCTGTCTTGGTTAAGAAGCCTTTTAATGCTTTTTCACTCATAATCCAGGATCAGAAGCAACTTTAAGTTATTACCAACTGGAAAATGGCTATTGACTGCCAGTGGATCAAATGTGTTGGTGGTCTTCTGTTCTTAACAGAGAAGAATTCACATAACACACATATAGTTGGGGAAGTGCACGCATGTACATTTCCCTCCTGCTCTCTAACTACCAGACCAGACACTAACCATCTTCTTCCTGATGGCCTTAGTTGAGAGAGGAATTGAAGTTCTTGCAAGGAAACAGTAACTGTGAAAACAAGAGTGTTAAAAAAGGAATGTCCCTAGTGCAAAGTAAAGGAAAGAATATATTCTTTGTTCCTGTGTCAGCTGTCCAACTTGGTCTCTGCTAGTATTTCACTTTCACCCTGAAGAGCAGCTAATTGTTTATGAAATGACCTTGTTATTCCTGCCCTAGTAACCTTGTCTAGAAGGCCACCACATGCATTTATTATTCTCTGAAGGAAAATGTGCTTTCTGACATCTGCTCTGCATTTGTTTTCCTTTAATTTCCTTTAACTTCCACCACCCCCTCCCCATATTGCTCATCTGTGTTGGTCTGCACAGGGTGGCATGGGCTGTGCTAGTACTACAACCTTGCCTGTCTTCAACTTGGTCTTTTCTGTGGTTCTGCGGTCTTGCATTATAGTGGTACAAAAGGACAGAGAAGGGTACCGTGAAATCGCCTTCTCCCTCATTTCCCTACTGTGACAGGCTTTGGATCCCCTCAATTATGTATTCCAGTTTAGGGTCGTAAGAGTTTATATTGAAACTGTATTGCAGACAAAGCCTCCTTCTCTCCTTATCTGCCTTGTGGATTCATTCTCCTCCTTCTCCTAGTGCCAGAGAACTCAAAACCACTGGCAAACCACGATTTCCTTCCCATGTCATTTTCCAGCCAGCAATAATGAGCATCTACATCATCAGTTCCTGAGGTTCTAAAAGTATGAGAAGGCTTTGCAAGAAGTGCAAGTGACCCCAATGTCCTTCTCAGTGAAAAAGCTTTACTGTTGGCCATGATTTCTTTCAGCTCTTTCAGATTTCTTGTGATATGCACTCTGAGAGAATGGCCTGGCTGTTCCACAGGTAGTCTTTGGGCATCTTAACTAAGTGACATTTCTTCAGCAACGTTATTTAAGTGACTGACACCATCGCCTGCCCTCTTCCAGCAGTTTATGCTCTAGCCTTGGCATCCTCTGCCCTGTGCTAGTGTGTGGGAATTGTCACACAATGAACCTTATTTGGGAGGGTTTTTGAGGAGTGAAAGGATGTTTTTACAGAAGATCTGGGTAAACAAGTGGTGATACAAATTCTCAAAACACACAATACAGAGCAGCAACAATTTATATTGGCTTGAGCAGGACCTTCTAACATTTATGCACAGGAGGCTTAATTGTGAGCTTAGCTCAGTGGGTGTAAAAGCAATGCTACAGATTTGAGGGGAAAGGAGACCATTATCACTCAGTCTTGCTACAAGAGAGAAGTACTGGAGGGTAAAACAGTGCATGAGGATTTACATGCATTGTGTTCTGTTATTTCATGAGATTAGCCACATGAATCCAGGTCATGTGCATAAGAATGTGGTCACACCTGCAGAAATCTTGACTCTTTGCTCTAGCCTTTAACTCTGCCTAACCTCCAAGACCTTTTCTTTGGGTTCGTTCTTCCCAGAGTCACTCAAAGGACGTATCCATAAAACCAAAGGCAGGGTGACCATTTCTTCTGCCTAGCTCACACCTTGTCCAGTGAGGAGAGCTGTTATGGGCTGTTAAGCTAGTCAGTCTCTGCCTCTAGTTTTTAAGAATCCTCATGGGCAGGCTCCAGGGACAAAGGGCGTGTTGGCAAGAAATTAGTAGCTTTTCTTATTTTGCACAGTCAGTGAGACAAGTTGTAATATTAGCTAAGTAGTTTTGCTTCAAAGCATGTGCATTGAAAGGCTGGTTGCCCTTAGGAAATAGAATCTTTCAATAATTCCACAGTTGTTTCATAATCTGTTATTTAGGAAGGTGCTACACGTTTATCCTTTTGTTGTGAGATTAGTAAAAATGCTACTTCACTTTTGTCATAATTTAGGCTGTTACTTCAAGTAGGCTACATAAAATTATAATTTTTTTTTTCTTCTCTTGTTTATTTTGGCTGAGATCTATTGTTAGTTTCTAGAAACAGCTATGGGACTTGGCAGTGCAGAGGCAATTGGTATTCTGGATATCTTAAATTATGTGAGACAGCACCTGACTGATTTTATATGTTGTTAATGATGCACTGATAATAAATACATAATAAATACACACTAATAATAAATATAGAAAGAAATCTAGCACTTCAATGTCTCAAACAGGCTTTTTACTGTCAGGATACGCAGGGTTTCAAAGGAAAAGAAGTTATTTGTATCAACAGTGAAAACTGTTAAGACAGATACTGTCTCTCCCTGAGGTCTCCTCCAGGTTATTTGGCTTTTTCTTGCTTTGTTTCATTTCAGCTTCTAGGTTGTTTACTGCTGCATATGGCGTGTGTTCATTTATGTTTTTCAGTGCTGTTTTATATACTGCGTAGCAGCCTGATTCCAGAAGAAACCCAGCTCCTTTTTCTGCTCACTTGCTTGATATAATCAGTGAATGCAGCCTGCATACTGTTTTCCGTCTGTCTCAGTCATTTATAAAGATTAAAACCAGCAGAGGTCCAAGTAATGGCGTTGTGGAGAGGATTCTCCACAGTGGGGTGGCTTGCTTTACAAGTCCTCAGATTTCACTTTGTTTGTTTGCCTTTTCTAGTCTGTGCATTCACCACTTGCATGTTAATAGATTTAGAGAAGATTCCCCTCCAACACCCCCATAGCCTCATCTGTAACATCAGTCAGTGTTGTTTGCTTATTCTCTTCTAAAACTCAATAATTTGTGTTTCATTAAAAAACATCATCCTTAGGGTTTTCTCCCTGGTCAGACATGCCCTTAGGGGATTGTAATACATTAATCTCAATGAATTCCTAAAACATACCTATGCAGATCTTAAAGATATTTTGATGTTATACTGTTTGGAGATAACTACTATTACTCTTGAAATCTCTATACTATGAGCACTTTGCGTCTTTGACAGCCTTGCAGCTGTAAGTTTCTGTTCATTTCAGTAGCAATTTCACTGTATCAGTATATATGCTTTATCTTTTAGTGTAATTTCTCTAAGTTCCTGGTGTCAGAGGCTATGGGCTATATTTTCACACATTTGCCTAATCTTTATGCTTCAAGTGTCTGCCGTACTGTTTTCTGTTAAATATTATATAAAACTCAATTTGAAAGGGCTGCATTTGAAAGGAGAATTAGTAGCCCAAGTGTTCTGTATCAGTGGAACTACTCTCTCCTCCACCAGCAATTCGATAAGAAGGAATGGCTTTACTCCACTCTAAATTAAAGCTGAAAATTCAGTCCTATTGCTAGAGTGGCAAAACTTTCTAGTTTCAGAAGAACTCATATTTTTTCAAAAGAACATGTTACTGTGTCTTAACTGCTGCAAATGCTTAGAATAAAAAGGTATCTGTAGGTATTGAGGCTAAAGACCTGCCTTTGTTCTAGTGATCATCCTTCATTTTGTCACCATTTCCCAGCAATTAAATTGAGTGTGTTAGCACCTTCTTTACCCAGACTTTAAATAAAACTGGGACTTCTAAGGCAGTAAAGCAGCAGTATTAAATGATTGACAGACAATGGCAAGCTGATAGGTGCCTGGAACCACAGAGGTTTGAGGAAACATTAGATTTAAGCAAGTTATATGCTGGTAGGTTTGTATGATTTTGAGAGAAATCAGTTCTTGAAACAGTAGTGAAGATGGGTATTTGCATTGCAGAGGAGGAATATTTACATCCATAATTCCATTTTTTGCTTTGCCTAAACAGAAGGATACCTTACAATGTGCAGAATAAGGCCAAAATGTATGTTGCATGTACTTGGGGATTAAGGGGGTTAGATAACAAAATGCTGATCTTACCACTGCCATATGAACTAGATAGGTCTATCCCCATTGAAGGTATGTTCCTAAGCATCCTAGTCCATGGATATTAAAGTATGGATGAAAACATGGCATCTTTAGAGCCTTGTTGGCTTTCACAGAATATTTTATGGACTCTCTGGTGCGTAAATTTGAATGCAGTTTCAAGGTTCATCATCCAGACTAAATATCGTTGTGGCAAAAACAGATAACCTTTCTCTCTATAGGAATAGGTATATGGATAGGTTAACTATATAATGTACGGAAAAGTACATCTATAATATGCAAGTAAACCAGAGATTTTATGCTGGCTGTTGCCTTTGGAGTCCCCCAAGGATACATGACCCTTTACACAAAAAAACCCATTTTTTGACCATCAACAGCTATCTGGTTCCAACTGGAACAAACTAACGCCTGCTTTTAGCATGTGAAACCTAAAACTGGCAATGTCTGCTCTGAAAAGAGTCAATAATTTATTGCTCTTGGTTAGATCAACCCTTAAGGCATTTCAGTAAATCAAGGAAGGGTCTTTCAGCCAATTATCAAGAAGCTAGTCTTTGAAGGCTTATTACAGTGTCTATAAATCTGCAAATGTGTTTCTTAGTCGTTCAGTTAAAGCTGTAATCAGTCACTATACCAGATGAGCTCTGAAGTCAGCAGATCAATTGCACATTCCCAAGAGGATTTTTTTTTGTCTTATCTTTTCTATTTCTCTGGAAAACATTTAGGATTTCATATATTCAAAACATACTCATCTGAGCAGCTGCTGTGTCAAATGAACAAAGCTAAGGAAGATAATGAAGTACAGTTTGGTTGATATTTACTAATCTAGTTTATCCATGCCTGAAGTCATCTTTGTACGGAAGCAAAGTCTTGTTCCTCTTCAGTAAAGAGGTTTTTTGCTGCTACAGACAATGTGTTATGTCCCAGAGATTATTAGGAAATGCTGCCAAATCATGTGTTTCATCACTTTCCAGGAGAAACTGCACTGAATCTCATACAGAAGAAATAATTTTCAGGAGTGGCTTATTGGCATAAAAATGGTGTGGTTTAAATGGAAGCTCCTTGAGCACCTAAGAGATATCACTGGATGTGTGGATAACTTGAAATAACCTACAAACCTATGTTTCATGTTTCTATAACCAAAACATTGATGAACTTATTAATGCAAGTATGGCACTGTTCTATTAATCCAGTCTTGCCTTGCGTATAACTCTGAAGGATAACCTTATAGAGATTCAGACAAAACAGGGACTACCTAAGAATTGCTAGAATCTCTTGAAAGCATTGAAATAAATGCCTAGACTGTGCAAAGTGAGTTTTACAAGATGTAATAATTCAGAGAGTAAATAAAGCAAATTGCAATGCATTCGATAGGATTATGTGGTTGAAATCTTAAGAAATAGCAAATCGTGGTAGCTTTGATGCTGAATCCTCTCAAAATCCCTCAGTAAGTTTCAGATGACACCAAACTAGGGATGGCATTTGACGTGCTGGAGGACAGAGCTGCTCTTCAGACAGGTCCTGTGGAGGGCCACCAGGAAGGTCGTGGGGACAGAGCACATGATGTATAAGGAGAGGCTGAGAGACCTGGGCTAGCTTAGTGTGAAAGAGAGATAGCTCAGGGCGGTCTTCCTGCTGTCTGCAACTACCTAATGGGACAGTATAGAGAAGGTGAAAATAGTCTCCTCGGATGTAGCCAGTGAAAAGATGTGAAGTAATGGACACAAGTTGTAATAAAGGATATTCTGATTGCACATGAGGAAAACATTCTTCATTCTTCATAGCAAGGGCAATCAAACACCGGAAGAAGGGTTCAGAGAGGCTGTTAGATTGCCATCCTTACCCTGATTTGAGAAGAGGATGGTACCATGTAGCGTCCAGAGGTCACTTTGAACCTAATCCATTCTGTGATTTCATGTTTCTCAGAAGAGCTGTGTTGGCTCCTCTTGGAGGAGCAGCCTTCTGTTGTTACCTGTGTTTGCCAACTGTGTGTTAGAGGTGGAGTCTTTGAAGGCTTCTTCAAGTTGTTGTCCTACCTTCAAGTACTCACACATTCGTTGGTGTCACTGGGTTCTGCTCAGTAGAAACATTTTGCTTTTGTTTTGTTTTGTTTTCATGATCCTAGTCAGTCTTAGGAAATTTATCCCCATGGGCAAAAGACAGAAAAGAGAACTTCATGATCTGAGGACACAAGACGCACAATTCAGACTGCTTGTGTGATGCTGGGGTAGTTAACGGGACGGAGATTTCCCAGTGAGTTATTTTAGGCTACTTTTATGTAATAGTAGTGAGCAGCCCTGAATTTCAGCCTACTGAAGAATTTGAATTCTTTCAGATGTTAAAAGCTGGGCTCCCTATAATACCACACCTTCCAAAAAATCATTGGCCACTTTGAAAAAACCTTCTTTAATCTCCTGGCTTCTTTTGAATAATAGAAAAGGTAGAGAGATTGTTTTTTGTTCCTTACATCCCTTCTCTCTTTTTTTACCTTGTGTTATACTTTGTGAGCCAGGAAAAATCATAGATTTCTACACTATGTCCCAATTACAAATTTGGACTTCATCAGCAGTGGATCAGCTCCAGAGAGGGAATGAGAGCAGTAGAAGAGACGAATCAGCATGGGAAAATCTCTCCTCCTTCCCATTCTCCAGGGACAGGTTCCAAAACCACATGGCTTTTGGCTGTCAGATTGCTTTTGGCATCTGTACTCCAGCTGAGAGCTTGTTCAGCCTTGCATGCTTTGATGCAGTAACAACACAACCCACATTTCTGCTGATTAATCATTCGGTCATTCTGTATCTTAACCAGCTGTGATCATGAGCTATTTTTCCTGCAAAGGTTAGAAATATCACTGTTCATCATCTTCATATTCTTTATCCCCTTTGTATAATGGCTGAAGGGTCTTATCTAAGCAGGTGTTGAGGGTCCACACCCATACTGAAGGCAGGGAGGGGCTCAGATGTCTGTCCCCACTCAAAATCAGATATTATCCCCCTACACTTCAAAGATCATAATAAACAACTGTTTAATTCAGCTCATGAGGAGTTGTGCTCCGAGCCCAATTTTGTCCTACGAGTAGGAATCCCCATATATATATATCTAATTTGTGCTTTAGTTTTGGCATATGGGGGCTGCAACCCACTGCCAGCAGATGGAAAATGTCAACCAACTGCACTTCTTTTATGACTCACACACACTCTGGAGCATGTCACAAGTAAACCCTCCACAGAATGTTTATCTTAAATAAAGGAAGATTGCGCTGATAAACTGTTGTAGCTTTTTTGATTTCTTTAGAACCATTTCAGTAACTTCAACTACTTGTTTTAGTCACTGGGCTGGAAGCTACTGGCAGTGTTACTTTAAAACAGAGAAATTCAAGCTTCCTCCCTGGAAATGACAGTGTGGTCTTCAAGTAATACCACTTGCAGCCAAATGAATGTTAATGCACAATGAAGTTTTTCCAATGATTCATTGGAAATCACATAATAATGAATGAACCCTCACATAGGCAGTAGTATTTTTCTTTTTAACAAAAACACCCAATATGTATCATCTCTTTTTTTCTTGTATTGAGAACAATGGCCTTTATTCTTCATAACACACAGGTTATTTTTTTCTCTCCTATTTTGTCCAAAGTGACTGGTCTAGGTTTTGCAAACTGAGTCACTTAAATCATTCTTCTAGATAGAAACAGAGTCTGTAAGTCCATAAATTACATAAAAACTACTTAGTACATCCTGGAAGCAAAGTAGAAAAGCATGTGTGAAAACATTCTGTCCATCCCAGAGCATCCATAAAGAACTTTACTTCTAGTCATCCCTCATACGAACAATATTTTCCCCCTGAAAAGAACAGAAACATGCCCTTCACTGAATGTCATTTACTTGGAGCCTTTGTTTAATACTTTGCCTAGTTTTAGTAACTTCCATAGGAGTATGTTTTTCTTTCCTTTTTTTCATACTGTGAGAGAGATCCTTGCTATGTTATAGAAGCAGTGATATAGGAGACAAGTTAAATTAGCTGAAGATCTTGATGAAACACTACTGTCATTAAACTGGTAGATAGGTCAGGGAGGGGTTACCATGGCCTTGAGAGGAGATGCAAAGGAGGAGATCAAGAACTGCAGATTCCGTTCTACCTTACATGTGGAATTACGCTGGATATGTGCTTCACAGTATTCAGATGGCATGCTGCGAAGATGGCAATTGCTGACCACCTAGGTCAAGACCCAACATAGGCTGAGACATCGGCTCTGATGGTGAGAACATCTGAATGTGTCTTGGAGAGACCACATAACTGGTGGATGCTAATACTGTTCATTTTTCTAAAATGGAGACATTTCCGTGCCGAGTAGGAAGCCCTCCTTGCCCCCTAAGGCTGGAAGATTCAGATCCTGTCATGAACAGTGTTGGAACTGTTGGAACAAGTCCAAAGAAGGGCCGTGAGGATGATCAGGGGACTGGAGCACTTCCCGTATGAAGACAGGCTGGACAAGTTGAGGCTGCTCAGCCTGGAGAAGAGAAGGTTGCATGGAGACCTCATAGCAGCCTTCCAGTACCTGAAGGGGGCCTGTAAGGATGCTACAGAGGGACTCTTTGTTAGGGACTGTAGTGATAGCAAAAGGGGTAATGGGTTAAAACTTAAACAGGGGAAGCTTAGATTGGATATAAGGAAGAAATTCTTTACTGTAATGGGGGTGAGGCACTGGAATGGGTTGCCCAGGGAAGTTGTTAATGCTCCATCCCTGGTGGTGTTAAAGGCCAGGTTGGACAGAGCCTTGGGTGACATGGTTTGGTGTGAGGTGCCCCTGCCCATGGCAGGGGGGCTGGAACTTGATGATCTTAAGGTCCTTTCCAATCCTAACTATTCTATGATTCTGTCGCCTTCCCTAAGAATGAGCAATAAAAAACTAAATTATGGACCTTGTCTCTTTAACAGCTCTTAGTGATTTGATAGCAAAATAACTCTTTAATGACTCTTAGTGATTTGTTAGCAACCCAAACCATTTTGGAAGACATAGCCATGGCTATAAAGGCCTTGGCAAGGGTTTAGAAAGACATTTAGTTCTTTCATCTCCCTGAGAGAAAATAAATTTGCCAGGAACATTAAAGCACCAACTTTAACTTTTAGTTAATATTCTAATATTTGCTGTCTGTCATATCAGTGAAGCAGCAGGAAGAAAGGTCCTTTTTTACACAGCTGTCTTTGGATAGCCTTTCTCAGGTGGCTCCTGAGAGATCAGAGTCAGCATTCTGGGATTTTGTGGAACCATAGACACAAAAAAAGACCATAAAGAAATGAACAGCTTGGACAGTCTGAGGACAGGACAGAAGTGCAGACTGTTACTCAGCTCAAGACATCCACCTTCTCTACCTCCCATGATTTCTTTGCTGTAATTTTGGCAGAAGGGAGGAGGCAGAAAAGTAGCATGAAGGAGCCAGCAGAAGGGAAGGTTTCAGTGAGCAGTGTAAACCTCTTGTGAATTTGGGTTTAGAAGGCTGTCATTTTCCAGAAGTGTTTCTTCTATTCATTTCAAACAAGCTGTACATAACTATACATTTCTAAAGTACAGATTCTGTGCCTAGCTATGCTTGCCTCTAGGCACTTGTTACTTATATTTTGTTTTGTATGACTTGATCTATTTCTGAACACTTGCCTATATATTAATGTGTTTCTGGCAGTGGTGAGTGTACGTATCTTAAATCAGGACTAAAATATCTGGAATTAAGTATTCTTCTTAAAAAAAAAGGACTGTTGAGGAAGGCTTGGAGTCTACGTTTGACAAAGGTCAGGGTAATCTTTTATAACATTTGAATGGTTTTCTATTTAATTTCTTGTCTGTAGACAATCCACTTTACGTTGATCGCATGTTCCCATTCAGTCTGTCTGGAATGTAGATCAGTAAAACAATATATTATGAATATACATTATCTTTATTGATGAAAAGAACATAGTTTGTTAGCACAGGGCTAATTCTAGATAGTTATTATGGAAACTGGGCCCTCTCAGGTCTAGTATGTGAGCTTACAACATTCGTCTCTAACAGAAAGAACAAGAAGTCAGTGGCAGTGATTTGCAGCAGAAAATGTTTCTGGAAACATGGTACTGAAAAGAGATAACCATAAAGAAAGTACCACATAAGCTTATGTTACTTAAGAAATCTGTAGATATTTCTTTCATAGAGATATTTAAGAGCAGTCTAGAGTACTGCTGCTCAGTGGTGCTCCAGAGATCATACAGAGACTTTCAGATCCTTGCTGGTTCTGCCTTTCAGTGATTCACCAAAGGAGAGCATCCATCTCAGCATAGAAGCACAGAGTTGGCTTTTTTCCTAATGTGAAAATGTGTTTTGAAATATATCCTAGAGTGTACATGTGCTTTTGCTTCATCAGAAACCTCCATCCCTTATGTTGGGTGCTGTTTGGGTTTTTTTCCTAGCCCTGAGGAAAGCATCTGCTTTTGTTGTGAAAGAGTGTGGTGGCTTGGAGGAGAGATGGACAATCATCCTCCATTTTAGAGTAGCATTCAGGGAAGCAAAATTCCACAGTATTTTCAGCTGCAGATTATGACAGATGTAGGTGTATGGGTTTGGGTTTTTTTTCTTATTTCATATTTTACGTAGAAGAAACAACAGAAGTCTTCATTGTAAAGATAAATGGACTTTATATCATTGTAAAGCCAGACGGACTTTACAACTCTCTCTTACTCATTTCATAGTATCTTCTTCAGACATACTTTAGACATCCCATTAGAGAGTAAATAAAGACTCTTGAACTGGAAAAAGGACTGGTAAAACAAGAAAAAAAACCTATAAAACTATAAAGAAACAAGATATCCCCACTGGACTTTCACAAGTCATAGAACCACAGAGTCATATAATCACAGAATCACAGAATCATAGAATAGTTAGGGTTGGAAAGGACTTTGAGGTCATTTAGTTCCAGCCATGCTGCCATAGGCAGGGACACCTCACACTAAACCATGTCACCCAAGGCTCTGTCCAACCTGGCCTTGAACACTGCCAGGAATGGAGC
>WYDI02021950.1:0-19304 GCA_009867235.2 Psittacus erithacus | reverse complement strand
CCCTGCCCATGGCAAGGGGGTTGGAACTGGATGATCTTAAGGTCCTTTCCAACCCTAACTATTCTATGATTCTATGACGTGCAATTTTGGACAAAGAAAATGTAAATAACCTGTCTAAAAGCACAAGGTTTAATGAAACTTTTGTATGCAGTTCATGAGAAAGACCCCATTAGAAATCTCTTTCTCCCCTTTGTAAAAAGTACTGTGTATGATACTATTAATAACCTATTTTTATAATTGCTTGTTTGCAGTAGCAGAAAATTGCACTTAAATACTCTTTGTTTATATCAAATTCCACCTCAAAGTTGGCATTTTCTTATTTGTTACATCTGAATTTGATTTATTAATAACAAAATAACCATCTGAGACATTTTTTAACTGAAAAATGTGTACTATATACATATATGTGTATATATATGTATAAACCTGTATATAGCAAACTTTACCTAAAACTTTTGAAGTGCAGCTTAAGGGGCTCTATTGCACAAAAATGGGAGTATGCTTTTGTCAGCTCTCTTTCCCCACTGCGATTTGCAGCTAAGCATTGAAATGAGTATAAGGAGTGAAGCAGGGAGGCATAAGAATCTTCAGGGAGGAAAACTGAAAGAGAAAAAATGAAATAGATATAGGAAGTAAATGCTGTAATGTGTATTCTTTCCTTCTGTCCATGCTTAATTATCTTAGCAGTAAGGTTTTAACTGTAATCTTTTCATTTTCCCTCATTAAAAAAAAAATGGACTTTATTCTGTACTCTGCTACATTAGTTTTATGTGGGGATGACTTTAATACAGCCTTTGAAACCAGAAACCTCAATTCAGTATGGCTATCACAAAGCAGAGTGTGCATCCACCTTGCATGAAATCCTGACCCAGTGAAATCGATGGCAAAATTCCCATTGACTTCAAAGACTGTTGGATTTCACACCCAATCTCCTTTTGCTTTTTTCTTCAGCCTCTCTGCTTTGGCTAAATGGGATCTCTTTTCCCAGATGGACTTCTTAATGCTATGCACAATGATCATTTCAACTTTCTTTTATAAAATGGTGACAGCCTTCTAAGGAAAATTCTGTCTTTTCTTTTTTTGTTTCTTTTTATTACAGTACTGACTTCCTCCATTAGAAGGCAAAAGTGCCATCCCCTGATCTGCTGTCTTAACAGTATTTTGTCTCATATTTTTGCTTACAATTTAATAAGGCATGGTTTTCAGAAGGTCAGTCTTTACCATTTGGCTGTATATCAAGGGAGCACAAGTTTTAGATCAGAAATATGTTCCACAATGAGTGCTTCTGTCCACATACAGTCAGTTTCACAAACAGCTAAAAAGCGATGTATTTCAAACAAATTTCCACCTTACTGATAACCTCAGTCTGCTATATTTTGATTGCATGTCATGTTACCTTCTTTGTACTTATTTGAGAGATAAACTAAAAATCTTTCTGTTTATACACTTTCAAGCATCTAATCACTAGTGTTATTTTTGGCATTCCAGTTAGAAGCTGAATTGCCCATTCTTGATTCGTTTAAGTCTTTTTCCCATGCATAACGCAACCATATTTGCAGGCATGGTTGCTCCTTAATCATCATAGAGAAAGCTCTATTTACTGCCTATCTAATGTTTTATCTGTGTTATGCATTGTCCCTAAGCGTTATAAGTGCATGCATGTTTCTTTAAGAATTACTCAGTTCCTTAAAATAGCTACTGATTAAGGCTAAGGCACTTATTAAGAAACATTGGACCCAATGTACAGATGTTTTATTTGCAGTGGTTGCTGAGTAGTTACAGATTTTATGTTCTGTAAATCAAGTAAGATCTTTTTATAACTTGTAATATTTTGAACTATACTTGTGATTATAGTATTAATTGTAGAGAAATGAAGCCCTAAAATGTTTGGAGGTTTTTAATGTCATCCAAAATAAGAGATTTTCCATCGGTTTGAGTAGCTATTGCCAGTTCATCAAAGCTAGTAAGTCTGAAACTCTTGCTTTTACACTGAGCTTTTTCACTTCAGAAGTGCACTTATTTAATAGCTTAGGAACATACATGAATAACTCAGTAATTTGAATGCATTATAGAAGACTGATTTTAGCAACAATGGGAGTGGATGCTGAACCTTATTATGTAAAACATGCTGGCTACGGTATGGACATGAAACTCTTAATCATGCTGCTGACAGTAGTCCCTAGCTCATCATTCTGAAATGCTTCCATTCTGCCAGCTTTTAAACTTCCTTGAGTAACAGAAAAAAAAAATCTTCTTATACCTCTAATAGTAGCATCTTGTTTTGTCTTTTGGCTCTGTTTGACCCCGATTTGTAGGGGTTTTCCTCATCAATTTGTTTCTGTTTTATTTTCCCCCATTTACTAGTTGTATAGGAAGTGTCTCATCCACTATTATTTTCTCCATTCATTTTTCTGCTCCCTTCACTCATTTTCAGGCATCTGTATATCCTTTCCTTGTCATTTATTTTTACTTTTCTACTGATGCAGTGAAAGCAATCTGCCAAATGTTTTTTAACATCAATCCCCAAAAATGTTAACAGTCACAATTTACACCCTTTGCAGCTATCCAATATAAAATTCTGTGCCACAGGCCTGATTGTTAAAAATTCAGATACTCTGATGAAATCCAAATGTAGCCAGACTGTACATAAACCAGTAATGTTCTTAAAACCTCACAGATAAATCAGTACAGTTCTTTAAAGTCATAATTTACTTTAATATTATAAGCTATAAATATGTCCCTGCAGTTATAATATTTAACTAATTTGCAGTTATATTCTATATGAGATGCTCTTACTGTCTAAATATGTAATTTGACATTTCACAAGTTATTTGTACGATTCATGCCCTAATACCTTTTTTTTCCCCATGACACCGTTTTGTGTTCAACACATTCGAATAATTAGTCTATTTTAAAAATCATACATAGTTTTTCATTGACAGTCTGCAACATACGGGCATAGAGAAGATGGCAACTCTCATGCAAAACCAATTCAATTTATTGCAAGCAATTCATTCATTTGGCTGGTTAGCAAAGAAACTCATAGCATAGATTGTTCAACTTTTTCTTTATAAATTTAGGACAATTTTTCACAAACCCCCATCAGCAGCCCATCAGCTGCCCCCAGATGAAGCTGTCTGTGTTCTACTTCTCTGCACAGAATAGAACTCTATCTCCATGCCTTCCCAGCTCTTTCCTAAAAAGCCTCCATCTATTTTTTCAAGGTTGACTTGCATAGGTAAGATATGATTTTGACTGTTGCGTAAGAAAAAACATGGACTTTGTGTTTCATATTGAGTGTGAGAATGGGAAATACAGGAGTCTGTTCTAATAACATTGTCTTGCACTGTGTCTGTGTCATCAGCAACTACAAAGAAGAACTCTATAAGCAATACTTTCACTTACGATTTGGGTGCTTGTATGAAATAGAAGCAATAAATCTGACGCTTATAAACAGAGATGTTTTAGAAGAACAGTCTTAATATTGCCTGTGACAGATAAGCAGTGTTTGAAGAATGATTGAATTAGTACAAACTACCTGTACTTCTATTTATATTTTCTTTTTATCTTTGAAACCATTCTTACTCTTCTAAACCAGTTCTGGTGACATGCAGAATCACAGCTAGCAGTGAGCCGAGACTTCCTGACATTAGCCTTTTTTTTCATTGTAACAGTTCTCTTTGATTAAGAATATTGTATCCTCTGGTAAGAGAACAGTAATGTGCGATGTATTCCTTCACCAGGACTTTCAGCTCTTTTCTCATTTTGGTTTTAAAACCTACCTAGTTTATGGGATAGGAGCTGCATGCCTACCACAGTCTCAGTAGTAACTAGGATAACACTGTAACAATGTATTAAGTAATGAATGGAATAGCTCGCAAGTTTTTGCCATGGTGATTTTCGGTTCCATATGAAAGTTGAATTCCAGGCAATGGAAAGGATTTGTGAGTGTTTTGTTCAACAGCTTTTGTTTTTCTATGCTATGAATAGTTGAATGCATTCACCCATTTCCGCTTTTCTTGTAACATCTGATCCTGTGCAAAGGGATGTAATCAAAAGAAGTTATGCGGGACTCAAAGGCTGAATGGGACTGTTCAGAAGTATTATTGAACTGTAGTTGATAATAACATTAGAAAAGGGATCTGTTATGTTCTGTCTTGAATATATTTTTACTATCATTTAAAGCAAACTAAATTGATGCTACTTAATATTTGCCCTTGCTTACCCTGGTATGTTTGGTGGTTGAAGGGGGGTGGTGTTAGGTATTTTGGGCCTATTGCTGTGAAATTGCTACTAATTGCATTAGAAGTATAAGGCTTATAAATACCTTCATAATAAATTCCATCAAATTTTGCTTTCTAAAATAATTCCATATCCAGTTGATTGTAGTGTAATCACTGCTGTCTCTCTTTAAAACTACATTACATATTCTTAGCTGTAAGAATTCCACACTAGGAAAATTCTTTGGTAACAGCAAAAATTTTGAGTTTTATGATTTCAGAAGGAGCATTTTTGATGTGTATCTGGCAGGATGATTAAAGGTAATGCTCTTGAACTTCATGAAATTTCAGTATTAATAAATATTCTAAAATTAGATAGTTTCTGGGAATTCAGACTGGCTAGATTTAACTACAATGCTATTTATTTCTATTATGCATGTAAGGAAACGTTAAAGAAGTTGACCTTCCACTACCTAGCATGTGAGCATTTACAACTATAAAATCGAGGGTGTATGTTTCAACTAATCCGTGTCTTCCTCTGAGACATTTAATTTTTGCCAGCATTTACTTTAGTTGGAAATAAAGCGAATTATATCAGTAAACTGGAAACCCAAGTTAATGTCTCAGGATTATGAATCGTCATGTTTTCTGATTTTTGAATTTTGAATGGATAAGATCTGCTGTAGCTCTGAAGCATAGCACAGAGCAAGGATTGCAGATTAAAGTACCCTTATAAAAACTATCCTTAGGCATTTGCCTTGTAGGTATGTGCATCCACTTTGAAAATTCTTATGCTTTTCTTTTTGAAGATTTACTAATAATAAATGGAATTGGCAACTACTTTATCTGCTTACCAGTGTTCTGAATCTTTGTTTTCTTACTTTCATAATACATAAAATAAGTTGTTATGGAACATTTATCCTTTGGGTTTATTACTAGTTTTTCAGTAGTGAAAAAAACCAAAAGTTGGAACTTACATGTATTGTGACTTAAGAAGAATGGAACAAACAGGATGAAAAATACTAGCTCTGTGGAATATTTCTTCTTTTCCTGCAAACATAGTAAAGCATTGGGACAATTTAAGAATTAAATTGCATAATAAAATTCAAATTAGCTTCAGATACTGGTGCACTGCTGTTAGGTGAGAAAATAGTTTTTCCAGCTGTTTGAAGGATAGGATGATACAATTTAAAATCAAAGTACTGTCAATCACATCTGGTTACAGTCCGGCAGGAAAATTACAGTTGCCACAATATCTTACAAAACTCTTTGATGTTTTGTGGAAAACTATTTTTATATTAAAATTTTGTATTGATTTCTCAAATTTATGTTAGCATTTCAATTTAAAGTCTGTCATGGTGTGAAAATTATGCATAAACCCAACAATGGCTGGAAGGATTAGCAGAGTCAAGTGGAGAAAAAGAGTCTTTCAATGTGCTACATGGACGGGTTTGATAGTCTCCCCCAACATTTCCCTCTTGACCAGAACTATAATCCTCTTCCGGAGCTGACTCAAGTGAAATACAAGGAGCTTCAAGTCTCCATTTGCTGTCCTCAGGGAAGGTATTTTTCCCTCAAAAAAGAAAGATGAAGAGGAAGTGAGGAATTGAGAAAAAAAGGAGGCAGAATAGTTTCAAAGGTCAAACAAAAAAAGAAACTCAGGAATCCTCATGTCAACCTTTTTGAAGTTAATTGGAAAGTTGATATGACATCTGCAATAGTTACTCTGACATTTAAATAAGTTTTTCGCTTGTGTGTTAAGTGAGTAAGCTCTGGTTTATTCTTTAACATTCCATATGTCTGTACTCTGAACACATTTTGAACAGTGTCATTAATGACTTTTTCCCTTAGACTTTCAGCAGTTATTCAAAAAAAGGGTTAAAAAATGACTTAAACATATTATCTACGTAACAGGCTATATTAGATAGTTTAAAAATCTTTGATAAAACATCGGGGTTAAGCTTTTATACAAAATCAAGTGCCTACGCTTTTCATAGCTAAATAACATCAGTCAGTTGTGCTGCAGGCTATAGTGTGTGTAGAGTGCAACATAAGCTAGATAAAATTTGTCTCTGTTATGTTTATGTCATTCTGAAATACAACCTAACTTAAGGCTTTTATTAATGTAGATTACCCTGGTGACTTTCATGAATGAAGAGACGTGTTCTGATAGTATTTTGTATCATTTAAGTGAAATATAGGACTTTCAGCGTTAGAATGCGGAATACTGATTTCTTCTGAATGAAATGATCTTACTATGAAACATGTGTGCTGCTAATAGAACCTTCCTGATGTTATTTTCTTGCTGAAAAATAGGTATTTATTCATCCATTGATCATATTGCACAAAAGAAAAAAAAGAGTTAATATAGTTTATCCATAGCTTCAGTTCAAATTTCTACTCAGCAATCACGTAAGTTCTAATGTTCAAAAGTAAATTGTGATTTTAAATTATTTGCTTTTGTTCAATTTCTGTTTCCTGCATTTGTGATTATACAGGTAATTGTGTAGACAGAGACCCTTTGGGTCAACTTGAAGTAGATTATGGTGCACTGGAAGACTGAGATCCATAATACTAAGGACAGCATTTTCTGCATTTTAATGAGTTCCTTAGGTTTGATTCTGGAATTTACTAGGAAAGTTCAAAATCAAGAAGATGACATATAAATCGTTGTGATGCAGGTAAAAAGGAAGTCGGTGTTTTCAAACAGGAAATATTGGAGTAAAGCTGCCCTTTTTTCTGATTATCTTTGATTTTCTGATTTTGGTATTTCAGTTTCTCTGTAAGTTCCCAGAAATCTTGGGTTTCTGAAAAGGTATTTATTTTCTACTGTTAGTTTAGTCTGGTTGTTTTTCATCTTTAGCTTCCAGTAGCTGATTATTAAATCTCTCAGAAGTTTTGTTTCAGAAAAGAAAAATGTATTCCAAGTTGTCTGGTGACAGCCTGGTGAAGATAACACATTATTCTTATGTAAATTGACCTTTAGGTATTTTTTTATATTCTTGGTCTTTTGCAAAGATGTTATTTTACTAAAACTTTTGGTGTTTATTCTCTTAAATTGAGTTTAATTACCACATACATTTTTCATCAAATAGAGAAAACTGTTTCCATTTATCTGTATACATTGCCCTCTGTAGCCAATTAACATCCTGACTGTGGGGCTCTGTTAAGCAAGGGCATTCTACAGGATCATCCTCTCACATCACACCAAGGTCTTCTGCCTGGATACAACTTCAACAAAAAAACACAACAATGTTGTTAAACAAAAGCTTATTATCAGAGGTGAACGATGAGTTGCCTACAGCGCACTATGTGCTGAAGTAGGAATTTAACAAAAGGAAATTATGCAGATTTCTAGTGATTATGAAAATATAATTTAACCAGCATTATACGATCTCAGACCTCTGAAAATCTGATGCCAATGCAAATATGTGATTGAAAGATCAGGGCATTTTCTGAGTGGCTCCTGTAGATCTCATACAGTATAGTTTCAATTGATAAAATCTCTGCATGATTGAATAATACAAACTAGAGAAAAAAAAATTAATTTGCGTTTGTTTTTTTTCCTTTCCCTGTCTTTTTTTGTGGCATGGGGGTGCCCAAAATCTTAATTCTATTCTTTGCTTCACTATGACTTCCTCTCAGTAATATTTCTTAAGTGGAAAATAAAACAACATTTAAATAAACCCTTTAAAGTGCATGATCCTGCAGATGCTTTTGAGCTAAACTTAATATAGTTATATGCCTTTAATTTTGAGGTCATTTATCCCTTAAAGAAATATTTGTTCCAGCTGTGAACTGTTTCCCATCTTCTAACATGCAATCTAGTGCAAAAACCATCAGTGACTAAATCACAAACTTTCTCATTGGTCCCATGTGACTAAAAGCATTAAAGGTTTAAATTCTTCACATATGCAGTTATGTGAAGGAAGAATTTGGTTTACTGTAAGTTTCCAGCCTTGATAAAAATAGAATAACTATTGCAAATGAGGACACACCTTAGTATAAAATGCACAATCCTATGTAAATCTCAGAAGCTAATTTTTAAGAAGTTCTGTTACTTGATACTGCAATTATATATAGCTTTCTAAAAATGGCTTGAATGATATTGTAGTTTTTAATCATTTGAACACAGAAGGAAGTCTGCTGTAGTCACCTGGGGCACCAAGAGAAAAAACTCTACTACAAAGTTCTCTTTCTTTTTGGTATTGTATATCTAATTGTCTATCTAAATTGAAGTAAGGACCTCAAAGCATAGGTTACACTTATTTCCAGTTAATAACATTTGAAGATAAGAAAACATTTTCTCCTCAGTGTTCCACAAAAACAAAACTCAGACTGAAATTGTTCTTTTAACATGAATGCAGCTAAATGAGATTTTGCAAAAGGTAAAGCAGCATATTTACGATAACACATTCAGAACAAATCACTTGCCTGTGATTTAATTGGTATATTCACGAGACTGTTTCCTTCAACTATTTGCTACACCATTATTTTAGCCTTGTGTCTTAAGGAAACAGTATTTGTGTGATAGCATGCTCTGCCTGGTCTCCCTTGCTCCCTTCTGTAAACGTTGAATCTCTTGGCCAATTTCAACCAGATTTGACAGAAGGACAGAAGTCTCAAAGATAATTAAGTTCCTACAAATTTCATGACAAGTAGTGTCCAGGGGATGGGGGACAGCTCACATTAATACTCTACTGAGAAGCACTACATTTTATGGTTTTATCCACCTAGTGCCTCTAGCTGGCACACTGGTATATAAAGACTATATGAGGTGCTGCAAATAAAATGAGGTGCTCTGTGGGATATTGACAGAGCTGAATCAAACCAGAAGGATGATAGAAAATATTAGTGATGCAAAGATGGGCAGTAAGTGTTTTACAGTGGGCATGAAGAGAAATCTAGGTCGTATGAGGTCAAGGGGGAAGGGGGAGGAATAATCTACCAAATGAGCAACTTTAATTCTTCCAATGACTTAAGGTTTGTTAATAATTTTCAGAGTTAGTGTATAAAAGAAAATAAAAAACCTTCTGTTTTCAGAAGGGAGGATTTAGTAGCAAACTGAATGAAATTTCACAGTGATTATAAAGCTGTGTTTGAGAAACGCAGGAGGCACAAAGTCCTCAAATATTTGTTTGAATTTAAGAGGTTATTTCGCTGATGTGTATCCTTACTATGCTCAATTAAGAAAAGGATTTATTTTTTTTCTAGCATTCTGTAACCTAAACATCGAATGAAGGTAGAACTGAAAGTAGAAATTGCAAAATTTCTATCAAAATCTTCATAGCCTGAAGTAGTCACAACATTGTAATGCAAATGCTATTAGTGACTAAAGGTGAATTTTGAGAATTCACAACTCCAGCAGGAACGTGGCCATTTTCCTAAAGTCTCATTTTGGAAAGATGCATTTTAATCCTTTAAAAATATTTTTTCTTTTGCTTTGAAGAGACAATTAGATAAATGCAATTTCTATAATTAATACTGAACAGTAAAAATGGAGAATAAGTCATTTCAAGTGTGTCAAAGAACAAAATAAATTGCTGTTCTAAAGGCAATGTTTTGAGAAATTTGGATATATTAATTATTTAATATAATAAATCTTAATGTCATTTATACCATCTATCATACATGATATGTATTTTAATTACCAATGAAATGGTAATGCTAAGACTTGTGCAGTACTACTGCTGTATTAAACTTTTTTCAGCATAATTTATGAGCTTTGATGCATTTAATTTGCAGTATGATTAATAAGATACCAATGAAGAAATTAAAATGCAATGCATCAAAATTAATGTTTATGTTAGTAATCTAGGTTTGTATTTCACATTTACCAGCATCAATGAAATAAATACTTCTCAGATGTCCTAGTATAGAATGATTAATTACAAGTATGGAAATGGTAAGTAAAGAGCTGTTTTAACTCTAGTAAGTCTAATTTGAAAGCAAGGGATTTTTTTTTAAATTACACCCCATTAAAAGACTGTAAGGTATCCTAAAACGTTACAATTTTTGTCTATTAAATGTATCATTTTGAATTTATTATAAAGAGAGTATGTTTCTTGACTTGCATTTTCTCCCAGAAAAAGATGTATGGTAATGATCATTATATGCGTATTTTCATACTTAGGGAAGGCAAGTAAAACTATACGAGTTATGCTGTCCACTCCAAACAAACAAAACTTTCCTTAAAATATAAGTAGCTTCTGCAAAGTGTTCACTAAATGTGTACATGACAGATTTTTTAATGCCATTTGAAGTTAAATGAACTTTTACGAACAAAATAACTATCAAGACCTACAAGTAGAAGTCCCCAATTTTTTTACTTATTTATGTATTAAAATTCATGCCTTGCATCTCCCTTATTACTTCCTTTCGATTTGTCAGTATTCAGTGCAGGAAGTGTAACAAAGTTGAATTTGAAATTACAAATGAAGCAAAACAAAACAAGATAACCCAAGCCTCTGGCTAACTATAAAGAACCAGCTGGCATCAAGATTCAAGGTAGAAGTGGCAAAAAAGTGAATAAAACTGTTCTAATCCTCTAGGCACTGTGAAAGATAGAACATGAAATGTTTATATAGATAAGGGAGCCCTAATGATAGAACAGAAATTTGATCACTGCTGAGTTTTATCATGACGTTGTCTGGGATAAGAACTGAGGATCAAGAAATACGATAGCCTGTCAGCAGATACGTAATCTTACAGAGCTGTCTCCTTCATTAACCAGCAAACAATACACTGCAAAGAGGCAAAAATGAATTGTGGCATAGTAACTGAACCTGATATGATAAATTGCATGAAAGTTTGGAAGTGTCTTCAGAGAGATTCAAGTAGGGAAAAGCAGACAAACTCAGGAAATATATTTCAGTTTATAAAATCATAAAAATAGTTCAACATTGCAGACTTTTTGAACAAATATAAGCTGGGCAGAAAGACGTGTGTTCTTTAAACACAGAATGGAGGTGATAGCAACATAGTGAGCATTTAATGTAAAAATCAGTATCACTGATCATAACAACAGCCATAATAAGCATAATAATAGAGGTTATAAACTTCTGAGAAGCCATAAGTTTCTAACTGAAGTGCTTGCATTGTGTCTTCTGAATAGGAATTTCTTCATGTTGGGGTTGAGTCTCACTAAAAGCTAAAACAATAGATTTATTTTTTTTTTAAGTAAAATTCTAGAATCTGTTATTTGGATTCAAGAATCTACAGGAAATTGCTTAAGATATCACTAGAATACTTCTGTGTGCTTCATAGGGTGAAGTCCTACAGGTTAACAGTTCTTATAATAACAGAGCTTGCTTCAAGTGATTTAATGAAGGAGACATCTTAATAACTGAAGCTGCAGTAACTGAATCATTTAAAGATCATGGTTACATTTGTAGCTGAAGAAATATTTATATTATAGAGCAATGATGAGATGCAGAAATATGTGGCAGGCTATGAACTGTACAGTAATGAAAAAAGTTTTGACTGGGGCACCTCTAAGTGTTGGTTTCTTGTATTCAGTGTAGATATTAAAAAAATCATTTAGTGTCAGTTGTCTTTTGTAAATTCCGCTTTAAATTAAAAGTCTCCAAATAAACATTTTCTACTCCAGTATGTTATAGTCTACCTGTATCAAGAAAAGTGAATCTACTATGTAATATACTATTCTGGATTTTGGCAAGATATTGGTAAAAATATTTTAAATCTTTGAGGGAAAACATTAAAATCCATACTATAGTTTCAAAATAGTTATTAGAATTGCATGATCCTCCCAATATTCACATTAAAAGCTTCTAATACAGTTATTACTGTATGTGCCTCTTTTTTAATAATCTCAAAGGGCAGCAGTGCTCATAAGACTTCTTGCTTTAGAATGCTCCATTTGCTTTTCTTTGCTGCATTTTTTAACTTAATAAGACAAATTGAGCTCCTCTAAGCTCAGAATTGCAAGAAAAATATATGCCGAACTGTAATCTTAGCTGTATCCACGGAAACCAGTTGCTTCACCAAAGAATATTCTATATTCCATTCAATAGACTTGTGAACCATGAAAGAAAAAAAAATGGTTTGAATTGAATCGTTATCCTTTAGAAAGAATAACGTCTAGGGTTACTGTAAAGGTTTTTGTTGTTAAAAAGTATTCAGTCTAATAGCTCCCTTCATGTGTTTACTCTGGATATCTAATCAAGGTGTCCTGTGGGCCATCTAGGCTGAATATTTTCACTGTGGGCCTAAATCAAATTCTAATATATAGTAGAGACCATGGAATTGCACATTTATGTAGTTTTGAGGAAATTTTCTATGAGACTTCGTCAGCATGTTTGTTGGAAACTGCTGGATGAAAGCTCTCATCTGAACTCATAATTTGATAATATTAAGAATTCTTGCTGCTGTTGTTTGGGTGGGTGTCAATGCCTATATTTTAAAGGGTATGATTCAGTAAAAGAATTCACACATTTCTGCAGAGCCTTGATAGATATCTCTCTTCTGTATATGGAACAGCGAGGAAAGTGAAAACTATTTTCCATAAATTACTTCCCACTGTGAAAAACTGAAATGCCTTGTTAAAAACTGTCTAATATTGTTGTCCTCTTTTTCCTGTCTATGTAAGAAAGCACTTGCAAAGTCTAATGAAAGTGTGAAGTGTATTGGTGTCAAGTGGGTGGTAAAGAGGCTGTCTCTGAAGAACCTGAAACTGGAAGTTTCGGAAGGACTTGCTTGCTGGGAAGGGCAACAGGCTGTGTACCCACAGGGCCTGAACTGCTGAAGGGTTACTTAACTAGGCAACTAAAATTGGCAAGCTCAGAACAGGGCTGAGAAAATTCACCCTTGAATTCATTCAGAAGCTTTGGACTTCCCCAGCTTTGCCTGACTTTCCCTGATATTTTTGTAAAATGAAAAGCAAAAAAGGAAAAAAAAAAAGAGAAAGAAAAAGAAAAAACTCTTCTCCATACAACTGGAACAATTTTATTTAATGATTCCTCTTTTATGTCTTTGTGGAAGAGGTAGCATTGAAGAAAAGCAATTACAATACTGAATAGTTTAGAATATTATCAAAACACAAGGCACAGAACAAGTAGGAGGACATTATAGGACAGTTACCCTGAGTACTCCGTTAAGATCATGCCCTTCTTTAATTAGATGGTCCTGGCATAAATGGCAAATGAGGCTCAGGGGGGTTTGTGGGATGAAGTAAATTAGAAATTTAGGAGCTAAAAGATAGAGGTTAAGTTTTGGGTTGTTGTTTTTTAAATGACTGATACAGTTATCAAGTATAATTTCTGCTGATGAAGTGTTACCTAATTGGTATAACCTGATTCAGGTTAGTGGGGACTAAAAATGGATGAAATTCAATCCTGTACTGTTTCATACCTTCAAAATATTATACTGCTATCAATTTAATACCTCATTCATTCATAGTTCTAATAGCAAACTACATTTCTGTAGTTTTGCTCCTCTGAATGTATCACTGAAATATAGATACCATCTTTGTAAAGGCACATCTTTGTAAAGCCTTACAGTGCTCTACCACTTTGACTTTCTGAGGCAATCTCTGTGGGCAGCTCTCAAAGGAGCTGATAACGTTTTAAAACATGGCTTTTTGGTGCATGAGTTTAGAAAGACCTGACTGTACTGTGAAATGGGATTTTACAACTCCTTGACCAATTCTGTTAGTGAATGTTAGTAAAACTCGTAGGATTCATTTTCAGAGGTTGAATAGTGAATAAGCTCGACTAGAGAAACCTTTTAATTTTCAGAACTAAAGAACTAAAAAGTAAGGTTATACAACCTGTCTCATACTGAACATTTACAATCAGCAGTCACTTTAGAAAACAAATCCTGACTATGTCCCAATTCTATTTATGTATGTCATTATACCATCTAGAATAAGGACTTATTTTGTATGCTTTAACAGACCTAATGATATTGTTATAGCAGAATTCTCATGTTTAGAGAATTTAATTTAAAAAAATGTATATAATTAACAAGTATTTAAAAATAAATTTTCAGGGAATATCCCAATATTATAGATTGTGTGTTTCAAAAAGGAAATAATTTTAGCATGATTTTCTTTTCATACTTGGTCTACATTTGGTTTCAACAGATCAATGCCTCTATTTTAGGACTCCATTAATGTTCTCACTCTGATGTAGTTTAACTTCTCAAGGTTTCTGATGTGGCCACATGTGAGGCCTATGGAGGATTCCTTTTGAACATTTTTGTGTCCATTCATTTCAAAGAGAAACATCAGTAGCATTTATTCCATCAATTAGAGATTAATACAGACTGAAATAAAGTGGTTTTTTTAAACTACATCAGCATTTGACTTCCTTTAAAATAGTATGACAATTTTCACACAACTCTTTAACCATGTTATCATTCCAGGGGCTTTTGTCTGTTCTTTTATTATTAACTAACTACTTTTGATTAGTGCCTCTGTGATTTTTATACTGAATTAAAATAATTGTTTGATCAGTGTATGAATAAAGCAACTAAAAAGGTTTATTTCTTATAAGAAATGGACAAAGCACTTAAATTTACAGTCTGCTTTTCATGCAGTAATCAAACAGTTTAGTCAGATTCAAAGATATGTGTCTTCTGATTAATATCTGTAATCACATAAGTCAGTCTGTTAGCAGTGATATTCAGTATATGTCGGTACCTGAGTGCTATGTGACATCTCTACATCATCTAGGGATTCTTACAACTTACAGAAGTTTTTCCCAACAAATCAAAGTCATTTAAAAAAAAAAATTAAACAAACCGTAAATTATTCAAAGTATCTATGTCAGGATTTGGGGTAAGGACTGGTTTCAGAAGATTTTCATAGTAAAAAGTAGGTGACAGCAGCTTCTTTTCAAGGATTAATGGATAGATTTGCAGGCATTGTAAACCTAAAATAGGTTTCAACAACCTGAAATCAAACCTTTTTGATTGCATTTCTTATGTTTCTGAAGGAATGGAATGCACTATCATGATTTCTTTTGTTTCATCATCATCATGTAAAATTCATTCTGCAATTCAATTCAGATGATGACCCCTGTGGATGGTAAGTTTGCATAGAGGAGCACTACAGTTTTCTATAACTAATAAAATGAAGCTTTGAATGTGAAAAAAACCCCATATATATATATATATTTCAGGACTTTTTCAGTTAGGCTTCTGTTTAATACCAACTGGTCTTTCTTCTGAGAGTGTGTGGTAGCAATGCTTCTGTTCCATTACTGCCCCACAGAATAGAAGCAATACTCCAGCTCTTGCTATGCAATCTGTGACCACACTTGCTTCTTATATCTTTCCTCCTTTTGTGGCACTGAGCCAGCAGAGTATTGGTGAGAGAGAGAATCACAAAAGGAAACTGTGTAATACTGTAAAGGGGCAAGTTATGCTTTACAGTGGACTCCAGGAGGGATATGTTCTATGTCTTTATAGAAAAGCATGTGGAATGCTTACAGGAATAAAAAGAAGGATTGTGTATAGACTGAGGAAAGCAGAAAGAGGAGCTCTGGTTCAGCCAGGTACCTGGTAGCACTACGGAACTGAGAGCTAAGCTGCAGGTGGCATTGCTTGCTGAATCAGTCAGTGCTGGATCTCCATCAGAAGGGATGCTGCTTTGAAATCAAAGTTAAGAGTAACTGCAAAGTACTGAAGTCTCTGCACTTGGGGATAGCTCCCTATGTTCAGCTCACATGTTTCTAACAATGTATCTTGGACCAATAATGATTGTAGTTAGACCAGTACAGTCTAGAGACCATTTTTGATTTTAAGAACTAAAATGAGAAGTGGTTCCAAGTACAAGTTTAGTTGCTGCTATATGTTGTCATGGAAATTTCTTTTCTTGCTGTGTGTTTGTTTTATAAAATCAGTGTAGTTTACATGGGCAAATAGATCCAATACCAAGACTGAATGCACCATTCAGACTATTTCTGAGAATGCTTAGGGTTGTGGTCAGGAGGGAAGGACAAACAGAAGATGTAACCTGCAGTGTTGCTTCTATCAGCGCTAACACCTCTGTGTGGTTTGTACTGTCATTTATCGAGTTTTCCCACATTACTGCAGTAGGAAGGTTTGTGACCTTAAGGGAAATTCTCTTCAGCTGTAGATGCTTCTTCAGCACCTTATATGGGACAGTGAGTTTTGGCAGTGGAGTGATGGAATAACCTCTGCAACTTTTTGCACTGACTGATTTTTCATTCCCACCACTCCAGCACTTTACCTGAATGTACCAATTGATCTGTGACAGTGCTGAAGAGCATTTAATTTTCAAAGTTAATAAACTTGGCATTTAAAAGAAGAAAGAAATAAAAAAAATAATAAAGCTAAACTATTTCTGAAACAGACATTAGTAATGGTAGAAAGAAAATTGTTACTGCTATGTGGCTGACATTAATTTAATGTGTATTGATTTCAGTGCATTTTTTCTATTGAGGTATCTCAAGTAGTTTTGTCTATGTCTTTCCCTTCTAAATCATGATAGAGGCTTAATAAAAGCATTAAACTCTCTAAATCTTGGAGATACATATTCTCAGGGCTGCAAGTACAGAATACAATAGTTGATGCAGTACTTTGGGAAAGGAGAAGGCTTTATGACTTCTATTTAGCTGAGTATCATAAACATGTATCTCACCATAAATCAGAACATGACACCCTCAAATTCTGGCCGAGTTAACTTGAAACTCTCAGACAAAGAGGGGTTTTTTGGTGGTGGTTTTGGTGGTTTGGGTTTGGATTGGTTTCTTGTTTTGTTTTAATTTTTTGGAGGGGGATGTTGATTCGTTGTGTGATTTTTTTGAGAAAAGCGGATTTCTCCTCATTGGCACTGGGCTCGTCGAAGGCAGGCTGACATCTGACAGCCCGTCCTCCTGCTACCTTCTTTGACAGTTTATTTTGTAAATTACCTGAAAGAACTGGCACAGGTTTAAGCCATTAAAAATGTTTTCAATATGGAGGTAAATGGACATTTATAACAGAGACATACTGAGACAGTTAATAATCTGTAAATGAAATTCAGTTTCTAAAAGCTGAAATATCCTTCATGTCACTTAAATTGCCGTACGCAAAGGCAATTTCAGAAAGAGAAACATGTCTTTCTTTGTGCTACCTTACTTCTGTATTCAGAAATGTTCACTTTTACTTCAAGTTTCCTTCATAACTTTATGCATGAATGTGAAAGTTACCATTAAAGTTCTGAATTCCCACTCCCAAGGAAGAATTATTGAACGCAATGAAGGATGTGTTCTTAAATTATACCCTGAAATATTGAAGGAGAAGAGAGAGAGAGAAGAGAGAGAAGTTAAATTTATTTTTTAATACCATTTCAAAAACCCAGTGTTTATCATGAGTCATTTTCTGGTAAGCCCTAAAGTATGGATATTATCCTTTAATATCATTTTCCGTAACATTAAATTTGCGATGGAGAAAGGCACTAGGTCTGATTCATCATTTCATTACACTGCGCAGATTCCTTGACTTCAGCAGTCAATTGGAGTAAGATAAAGGACAGTCTGGTTTCTCTTCTCTTACAATTTTTCTGGTTAGCTTTTTTTTTTAGTTATTCCAGAATTTCTTATGTCCTAATTGAAGTGAAATTGCCAGTGTACCTGTTTAAAACATTGGAGTTTTTCCATTTAAAAGCACCCCAAGTAATCTGGTTTCAATGGAAGCAAACTGCAACTGAAAAGCTTCTGATACAGCTCTAGGAAAGATTTTAAAGAAATGTGATTTTGTCATAATTGTGATTCAGGAAGCACTGAATGCTTAGTTGAGAGAAAGAAAGCTCAAATAGCTCAAAAAAGCTTTGCATAAATGCAAAGAATAAATACACATTTACCTATTGTCGTCCAGTGATTTTATCAGACTGCTGTTTAGGTTTCCCTTACAAGACATTCATTTGATTTCTTTGGATGTCTGTGCTTTTAATGTAAATGAGGCTCAGCATTTTATATATACTCTCATTTTAAGTATATTTTGGGCGATGGCTCTAGGACCACCCTCCTTAAAGATAAGTTGCCAATACTCAGTGACTAGTGCCAACATTAACAGCCTATGCAAATGCTAAACACAAGCTTTTGCTGTCCTATTTATAATTCAGTTCAGCAGTAGCTGATGGTAAAAAAGTATATTGACTAAAGTTTTGAAGTGACTGGTTTTGATCACTTAAGAAATGTGCTGATCTGAAACAAACAAAAAAACCAACACCCTGATAATTCTTTGCTATCTGCTGTCATCCTTTGTTATCCTGGGACTCTGGATAGAAAAACTTAAGCGTCCAGACTTTTATTCTTGAGGCTTATTGAGATCAAGTGTCTTGGGTCACCGTCAGCCTTGCAGCTCCTCAATTTTTATTGCTTGGTTTCCAGAGTGGAATCCAACCCCAGCTCAGCTTCTGTCAATGCATGGAAAGATTACAAAACTCAGAGCAGCAATTTCTACATAGAAAATAGGGAGCTGCCTTATCTCAAGGATGTACTCGTAAATCTTGCTCTTGGGAACTTAAGCACAGTGGATTCAGCATCCTCCCCAGTCTGAAGTTTTTCCTGTCAGCAAAGTATACTGAGTAGGATCATTCCTATTATTTCCCCTCCAGAAAGGGATGGTACATTTAGAGAGTATCAAACAGAAGGGAAAAAAAACACCCCAAACCAACAAAAACCCAACACACAAGAGAAGTCTTATTAAGGATTCTGTACTTCAGAATTATTTCTGCTCCCTGGTAAGAGCAATTGTGCTCTGTCTCTTGCTGACTGATTTTAGTAGATGTTGAGAGACTGCTGTCTTCCAGTCCATCACACAGTCATTTGTATAAGCAACATACAGTAGCATTTCAGGAAAGACATAAGGTAGGAGATGGTTATTAAATCTGGAGTTCACATTACAGCTGTCAGTGCAAGCTCCTCAGATTATCACAGCTCAATCCTCAGGAAATAATGTGAACCAGAGTGTTGTGATACTTCATAACTTCCCCTAACTTGAAATTATGCTCTGAGTAGAGCGTAAACAAAGATTACTGGAATGTCATGGGTTCAGCAGTAGCAGTCATTTTTTCTCCTTCTTAGTGGCTGGTGCAGCACTGTGTTTCTAACTTTC